>VBSM01002035.1:360117-386671 GCA_008086735.1 Cheirogaleus medius | reverse complement strand
TTTTCTCCCACTCTGTGGGATGTCTATTTGCTCTACTGATAGTTTCCTTCAGCCTCGTCATTTTTGGATCAAGATCACCTGGAATGGAGTCAGGGAAGCAGGCTCATAAAATCTAGACGTTCTCTATGTGGTTCCTTCCTCACACTGCAATTGCAGTGAACTGTGATTTATGTGCAGTTCATGCTAAACACGAGTCTCACCTTCGGCTCTTGTGGGAGAGGACAGGAATCGCTGGGGACAAAGCAAACACCGCAGCTCCCTTTGGTTTTCATCTGTGGAGAGCGACAGGGCAGCTGTCTTGTTTGCCTGAGGTTCTATCAGGTGGCTCAGAACAAACTTGGGAGAGATGCTGATGCGACGGTGTGAGCAAGACAACGAGAAAAGTATGAGCCGGAGAAGACTGAGTTCAGAAAACAAAACAAACGGCGCCACTTCAGAACTTGGCTTGTCTCAAGGTAGCAAGGCTGCTCCGGGATGGGTGAGTCGAGCATCAGTGGCAAGAGACCAACACACACACAGTCACACAGAATAAACTGCAAAACTCTTAGCAAAGAAACAGCACGTGGCTCCCCATCTGCCCTGGAGTTGAGAGAAGGGAGGGGTCTAGTGGCCACATTCTCTTAATAGGTCCTTTTCTTGGGTCCAGTTAGAAGGAAAATAGCCATATCATTATGACCCTGCTGGAAAGATAGAACCTTCAATGGCTGGCTGTATTTGAAAGCCAAGGAAAATACCATCCAATAAAAATTTGATTAGGCACGCCCGTGAGGCAGGCCCAGGCTCCCCGGGTGTCTCAGGAGGGAGGCCCCTCCGAGTGCGTGGCCTGACCCTTCTGTGGTTGCCATGGTTACTGCCTCAGTTCTGCCTCCACTGCCCCTCTAGGGCTCCCCATCCTTATACCACCCAGAAAGCCCAAGGTGGAAAATCTCTGTCGGTGTCTGCTGAGCAGGCAGAGGGCTGTCCCTGAAACACGCTATTTGCTGGGATAGATTTCTGCTGCTCATCTCTGGTGGGCACAGAAAAGCTCCCATCAGCACTTAGAGTCTGCCCAACAAAGGAAAAGGGTCAGTTCCTTAGGTGATGGCCCCTCAGTCCCCAGCCTCGCACTCAGGAAACCACAAATCAGATCCTCCCTGCAACAGGAGGGATTTCCAAAGGTCATTTCCACCTAGAGAGAGGCCAGGTTCCCCAAGCTGCAAGGCTATTTAAAGACAAAGGCCATGCACGGGTCAAATTGCTGGAACACTGGACTCCGGAGCCTCCCACCAGGTGCTTTTCCTGCCTCTGCTGCTTAGCTTTCTTTTTGACCTCAGATAAGGGTCTCAGATCCCCGCCTATCAGCTTCTTTTTCTGCACCGGAAATGCTCTGGCTCCAAGTACAAACATAAAAACCACCAACCTCGATGAATCTATGTACTGGGCTTGTTTCTACCCTGCCCCGAGCCTGCGTTACTTTGTAAGACAACTAAGGGGGCATCACAGAGTCATGGGCTGTGCTTAACCCAGGGCTGTGCTGGAGCCAGAGCTCCTAAGAAACAGAGTCTAGCTGTGTTCAGGGCTCGGCCCACGTCGCTGCAAAGATGGCACAGGGCTCGGGTCTTACACTCTCTGCCTGGGATGCGCTGGTAACATATCCCTTATCTACCTTTGCTGCTGTCCTCAGGAAAATGGGAACAAAGCTCCAGCCCCTATACTTGGCTCCTGGGTTTGCTCTAAAGCCAAACGCCCTTCTACATGTGTTCAATACGTTGTTATGCTTGGTAGAGAAGGAGAAAAGAAATAATAGGCAGACAAATGCAATAGAAAATAGTTGCCGCCGTAATGGAGAATGCTGGGTGTTTGGCAAAACATGGAATGAAAGTATTCCCAGGAAGTTAATGGGAAGAAGCTTCCATGTCAAAAGGTGATAAGACACTCGTACTGGAAATTCAGAATAAATTCATCAACTGAGAAATTTATTGAGAACGCAGGTATAGGAGACACGGTCCATGTCCCTGCCATCCCCCCGCAGACTGTTCCCAACGTTCTTGGTGCTGTCTGCATCTTTGTTCCTGAGTTCTCACAACTAGCCAAGGCTGAGAGTACAAGGGAATTAACAGCCACCACCCCAACCTCAGAGTAGCCCTCAACCAATGAATCTCAGGAACTGGTGTACAAACATCCCAGCTCCTTCACTGCTCAGATACAGTCATTGTGAGAGGTGCCTCTCCCACAGGATGGAGCGCCAGGGGTCACTGGTACGATGTACTGATTGGTAGTGTCTCTGCATTCACACCCTCCACCATGTGACTTCACAGTTCCTCCCATCAGAAAGCAAGTGTGTTTCCATTCCCCTTGAATCCGGTTGATCCTGTGACTTTGCTTTGGCCAAAAGAATGCAGCAAAAGTGAGAACACACCAGTTCTGAAACTGGGCCTCCTGAGGCCTTGTGCGCTGTTGCTCTCTTTCCTGCCATGCTGTACGAACCCTCCTGGGCTAGCCTGCAAGAGGGCGAGACCCTGCATGGAGGAGGGTGGAGGAACCTCGGCGAATAACACGCCAACTTTCAGGAACAGAGGCCCCTAGTCCACCTGAGGGTGCCTGCAGACACAGGAGGGAGCCCAGCTGCGATCAGAAGACCCAAACAGCTGAGCCGAGCCCAACAGCCAACCCACAGAATCAGGAGCTAAACAAATGGTAGTTGTTTGGAGGCATGAAGTTCTGGGATGATGTGTAACATAGCAACAAGTAATTGATACACTGGTGTTACGGTGCACCCTTTTTGGTAGGCTTCCCTGTAAATTCCCTTACTCTTTGTTTCCTGCGCTTCTCACATAACTAATTTGCATGAACATCCTTGTTTCAGGGTCTGCTTTTAGGAGAACTCAACCTCAGACCACGTGGAGTGCTTCCAGGGAACTCCTTGACATGCCCTTCCTTATAATGATCATAATGAATGCAATTACTTGTCTTCATGTGTGTCTCCCTTTCTAGACTGAGTGCATCGTGATCTATCAGTGTCCCTGTTTATTTCTACCAGGCCTGGTAGATGTCCATCCACAGCAAGTGCTCCATCAATATTTGTCAAATAATACAGTAGCCCTGTGTCACCTCTTGTCAGGTGAGCAGAGGCTGGGCACTTGGGAAGGGTATTTTACCCTTCAATGTCTCTTTGCTTACCCTACACTGACCACCTTCTCTGGGGCCCAAATCTCAGCCTCTGCCAGGGAACTCCCACAAAAGTCCCCTCTACACACCCATCATCCTTAATGGGCTCCAGAAACATGAGAAGAGGCATCTGCTGCCCCCTCTTCGAGAACCCACATCCACCTTTTCTGAGAGAGGAGAATGAGGATGAACAGTCCTTCAACTCTTATTCAAAAATTTTCACAAGCTACACATCCGATAAACGGCTGATAACTAGAATCTATTTAGAACTCAGGAAAATCAGCAAGGAAAAATCAAACAACCCTATCAAAAAGTGGGCAAAGGACAGGAACAGAAACTTTTCAAAAGAAGACAGAATAATGGCCAATAAATGTGAAAAAACACTCAACATCTCTAATCATCAGAGAAATGCAAATCAAAACCACAATGAGATATCACTTATCTCCAGTGAGAATGGCCTTTATTAACAAGTCCCAAAACAATAAATGTTGGCGTGGATGTGGAGAGATAGGAACACTCCTACATTGCTGGAGGGACTGCAAACTAGTTCAACCTCTGTAGAAAGCAATGTGGAGATACCTTAAAGCGATACAAGTAGATCTACCATTTGATCCAGCAATCCCACTACTGGGCATCTACCCAAAAGAACAAAAGTCACTCTATGAAAAAGACACCTGCACTCGAATGTTTATAGCAGCACAATACACAATTGCAAAGTTGTGGAAACAACTGAAGTGCCCATCAATACATGAGTGGATTAATAAAATGTGGTATATGTATACCATGGAGTACTATCCAGTTATATGAAACAACGGTGATATAGCACCTCTTGTATATTCCTGGATAGAGCTGGAACCCATTCTATTAAGTGAAGTATCCCAAGAATGGAAAAATAAACACCACATGTACTCACCAGCAAATTGATATTAACTGATCAACACTTAAGTGGACATATAAGAATAATATCTATAGGGTGTCGGGCAGGTGGGGGGGAGGGAATGGGTATATACAAACATAATGAGTGCGATGCGCACCAACTGGGGGATGGACACGCTTGAAGCTCTGACTCGAGGGGGGAGGGGGGACAAGGGAAATATATGTAACCTTAACATTTTTACCCCCATAATATGCTGGAAAAAATAAAAAAAGGAAAAAAAACCCCAAAAAACAAAAAGTTCCACCCACTGGAGCATTTTATCTTTCTTTCAAGAATAAACCATTGAGGAAACCGTCTCTGTGTCCGGAGATTCTAGAAACAGCAACCACAAAAGCCAGCTGCTCCCAATCAACAAACTTCTTTTGTATTTTTTTTCAGAGCTAGTGTAGACAATGGAGAAAAAATAATAAATCACATGGCTGATGTTGGGGCAAGGGAAAAATTTTCTGGGTTTGTGATCAGCTGCCACTCACCTTCCCTCACAAAATTAATAATAATGGTAATAATAATAGTGATGGTGTTACATTTAAGGAAACTGCTGACATGCCAGCCATGAGCTCATGGTCCAATGTGAGGCTCTCTAAGCAGAGAAAATCTAACCTACGCAGATAAAGAATGCGCTGACTTCACACAGGAGTCTTAGCGGGCAGGACAGGTGGCTTGCGTCTCCAGGAGGAAAAGCTATTGGACAGGGCCTCCGGGTCAGACAGCGCATGGGGAGGTTGGGTGGGGATGGATGGAAGCCATCTTTGATAACGGATTTTCTACCCACCCACTTCCTCTCTGGATTGGGACTTCCACACGGAGGAGGTCTTTCCCCCCAGGGTCCCCAGCCTTGGTACTTGTGGTCCAGCGCCAGCAGCACCTGAAGCCAGTATCACAAAGAGAGCAGGATGTAGGATCAGCCATTCCCAGCTTCATTTCCCCCCGACCCCTGCCCGAGCCCTTGAGCAAGTAACTTGGCCTCCCTAAGCCTCTGTACCCTCCACACTAAAAAGAGTGTAATGATATTTACTTCTCAGTGTTGTTGAAAGTATTAAATGCAATAATGCTGGCTCTCATCTCCTGAGCACCTGCTTATGTCGAGCACTTTTAGAAGCACTTAAATATGTATTAATTCCTTTAGTATTCAAAATAACCTTGTAAGGTGCTGCTGTTACTTTCCCCATTTTACAAAGGAGGAAACAGAGGCACAGAGATGTTAAGCAACGTGCCCAAGGTTATGCGGCCTGTAAGATACTGCAGTGCTTTTATGTACACTGAGTACTCTGTAGGGTACCTCATGCTTGGTAGGTGCTCAATAAATAAGGGTCTCCTCCCCTTCATAAAACAACACAACTTTTACTTCTACCCTATGCTATGCAATTGATGATTCCAACTGCTTTGCCACTTTTGAGAAGGAAAACAATTTGTTTCAAACTCTAAATAGCTCTCTGGGTGAGCTGGTCCTCTAGAAGGCAGGTCTTTAAGGATGGAGCTACCCGTCCCTCAGCCAGCAGCAGTATTAGGAAATGCACCTCACACCCACCCCCACCCCCACCCCCCAATCCCTGTGATAACAGCATCACCAAGGCTACGACCATAGGATGTAGCCGTTAGATGGTTCTAACTTCACAAATATCCTGCTGTCTTTTCATCTCCCTTAAAAGTTCTTTCTTTTATTGGCGTTGGCTAGCCGGGAGGCACTGAAATATTCCACTGATATCCGATGGGCTGCGTCAAAAACAATTTTTTTAGCTCAGCTGCCATAGTCTATTTTTCTTTTTCTTTATCTTAATCACATGTGATGCTTTCGTAGGTTTCTGTGGGTATTCAGAAAGACAAAACATAGTTGCATCATGTTCCGAATGGGATTTTCAGTCTTGTTCAATAGAAACTTTCTGACCAGTTTCATCCCTATTCCTGGATGTTTGGCAAAGGCATGTTTTGGAACTAGGCTTAAGTCCATTAAAGATCACGGACTTTTAACTGAAGAGTTGATTGTTTTAAGAGATCACAGGCCTGCCAGAATTCATGCTCTCTGGAGAGAAAAATAAAAATATCCATGCGTCTTGGGCACAGATAGCATTTCCTGGCTTGATCCCTGGCCACTTCGAGTGACCCAGTCACTCCCAGATGTCTTTCCCTCTGTTTTCTTAAGACAAAAGCTCCTCAGTCCCATGGGTATTCAGCTGCCTCCAGGCACAACACCTTGTACCAACTGTCTACACATCATCAGAGGAAATCTTCTCTGTGACGCCTTTGCTTCAAGTTTTCATACAGTGAGGTCGCAGCTAACATGAGAGCTGGGTTCTAAAGACAGCACGGAATGCAAAAACTGTGCCCAAATTGCCCCTGTGAAGCCCTGGGGGAGGCACCAAGGTGGAGATCAACACAGCATCTCCCCTAAGTCCAACCCTGCGGGGTGCTCCTTCACGGAGACCCAGAGCGGCTGCCCCACAGACCTATGTCAGGGAAGTAGAAACCGAGGCAGACACAGAGAGGAGCAGGCTCAACACTCAAGCCAGAACACGCTTTCATTGAGGGGAAAAGATGACCACATGACCCACCTCATCTCAGTATTCCCTCCTCTTCCCCTCCTCTCATCCCCATCCCCTGCCCCTTGAGTGTTCCTGGCTTCAGTCTCAGGAGGTGAAATGACTTATGCTACAACTTGGCTGTACTCCCACTGGCTCCAAAATGAAGGCAGAACTCACAGGTGTGTCATAACCCTGTTTCTCTCTGTGTTCTCCTGACCACCTCTTTCACTCCAGACACCTGCAGCTCTTCATGGAAGTCTTGCTATCCACACCTCTGCTCATATTTTCCCTCTGCCCAGAAGGTCTGAGTCCCCTTCCTTCCCCTTAACACCACCTCTTGGCAGCTGTTCCATGGCTCCGTAATAAGCCACCCACCGCTCTCCTAGCACTCACCAGTAGGTGCCACTGTCATCCAGTCTCTTGCCCTTCTCCCACCCTAACCGTGCACAGCAGGAGCAGGGCCCACGTGTGGCTCACTTCCGCAGCCTGCTGCCTAGTACTTGCCTGGCTCGAACGACAAAGGAATGCACACCCTATCCCAGGCCATAATGAATGAAGACAGTTAAATGACAACCAAAGCAGCTCACCTCCGGTTCAAGCCACTAAGCCTCTGTCAACCAAATTCAGAACCTGGTTCCACTAGCGGTTTACTGACTGTGCCCTCCCCCAGGTTGTGCCTGGCTCTGAGGAGTGCACGCTCGAAGGTCTGGAGAATCCAACACAACTGAAACCACAGGTTTGGTTTTGCATCTCTACTTATCCAAATATCAATGAACACTTCTCTGATGGCTCCTGGGGGAACAGCTATGGGCCCGCCCAGGAGTATAACGAATGTTTCTTGAACAGAGGAGCCAGCCAGAAGGCTGTTTTGAGAGACCAGGGGGTCCTCCTGGGAAATAACTCATCCTAAGGAGAGGCTCAGAGCTTCGGTCCAAGGACATTGTTACTGAGGTTCAGAACATCTCCTCACCCAGTCCCCAGATCTCATGTCTGAAGATGAACTTGCAAGAAAGGCTGAAATAGCCCTGACAATTGCAAGGGTAAGAGACAGGGCTGTGCTGTCTTTACACGGTGTACGAGACTGCGTCATGGGCCCCCGTCCTTCACCTCTCCCTATGCTCATGTCCTTTGCTGTGTGACTTGGCAGGTCCTCTCACTACAGGGGCAGAGAATATTTCCTCCCTTGACCTTGGGTCTGGCCATGTGACCAACAGAACAAGGCTGAATAACAATGCACCAGTTCTGAGCCCAGGCTTTAAGAGTCACTGCACATTCCTGCTTGCCCTCTTGCACCTTTGCCATGCCATGGGAAGAAGGTGCCCAGGCTAGCCTACTGGTTCCAGGAGAGCAATGAAAGACACATGGAGTAGAGCTCAGCTGCATTACTGAGCCTAGAACCCACCCTCTGCTGAACCCAGATGCCTGAACAAGTCAGCCAAGAGCCAGCTGAATCCAGCCTGGACCAGCCAACCCTCCGCTGACCTGCAGATCCACATGAATAAATGATTACTGTTTGCACCACTGAGTTTGGGGGTGATCTCTTGTGTAGCATTTTTTGTGGCAATAGGTAGCTGTCACATATGGGGTCTGGACCTCAGCCACCATACTAGTTGTTCTAGCATTGCTGACTAGCAGGCCCACAGAGCCTAACCGGCTCTGACCACACTCTTGAAAGGCCAGGAGGGGCAGTAGAGGCAGCTTTGGCCACAAGGTGCTTTACTGAGCCCTGAAATTTCCATCTTAATATACAAAAAGAACAACTGAATAGAGATGGATTTGAACATCTATTAAGTAGCACAAGCATTGCAACTTTCCTAACTTAGTATTTAACCCTGGAGCAAGCGAACATTTTCCCACCACATGAAGTTTTCTATGATCCAAAATAAATTCCTAGCATTTACAGTCCGCCTCAAGATAAAACAAATCCATATATTTTTGTTTCTTGTTACTTTTTCCCTAAAATTCTTTTTTGGAAGATCTTTTTAAAATGAAAATTAATGAGCTGATATTTTATGAACCCTTTTTAGAATGGTTTCTCTAATAATCCCAGGAGGCCCTTACAAATGTTAAGCAATTCCAATATTCACTCCAGGAGTTTTAAGTAATTTTCTATGCTTGGCAAAACATGTGGTACTTTAATCTACTCCTCTTGCCCCAAGTAAAAGTAATGCTAATTAATATTTAAGTGGTTTGGAGGAGCATTTGTGTCTGTGTGTGCGCGTGTGTGTCTGGGTGAGTATTACATCACTTTCCCCCAATAAACTCAAATAGAAGAAAAGGAATCTTAGTATTACTTTCTTTCCTTTGATGAATAAAAGATACTTTATCATCGTAAGTAAAAATGTCCCAGTGTAGTCACTGATTCATGATGGGATATTTCTTTTCATCCCATCCAAACTTAACTCTCATACCTACAAGTAAGGGACACACTATGGCACTTTGGAAAATAATCATCAAAACTGATGGCTGTTTTTAAGATATGGTGATAAATCTTACAGAGGGGTTTCTGACCCCAAGGCTAAAACAATCTTTCAGAAGAAATTGTTTCAAAAGGAAACCATGCTTTGGTATGTGGCTAAATGATTCAGGACCAGCATCTCCAACCTAAAAGAAATCTATAATAAAAGGTTGGCAAAGGGGAAGCAGAAGGTCCCTAAATTTCACCTTCAGCCTTGGGGGATTCGTGTAGTGCAGGAGGAAACCCTGTAACAATACTGTTCTGTTCACAAGACTGTTCACAAGTGAACAAAACTGTCTGTTCACTTGAATCAGAACGGCCTGCTGCTCTCTGTCACCCTGTCCTGCCACGGAAACACCACTCGTTGTTAAAGCAGACACCGTTACTAAGTGGCAGTGGGGTAAGAAGAACCTTTCTATAAAAATAGGTTGAATCATATGAAATTGTCCCAAGGTCAAAAATTGGCAAGTTCACATGATTCAACTTAATACAATAAGTAAACATAAAAACAACCACCCCACACAAATACTCAACAGAAATTAGAAATATAAGTTAAATTGTGAGATATGAGGAGTTGCCAACAAAACCAAACCCAAACTGTCCCTCCAAAATAACAGCTGCTGTTAAAATTATTTTATAATATACATTTTTAAAAGCATGAAATATCATTGCCATCCACCAACTCTGTTTACCCTCTTCAGTGGGGAAATCTGTACATGCAGGTTTTGGGCCTGGAGTCAAGAAAAACGGGTTTCTCAGCACAATGTCTCCACAGGAACGGTGACATACCTGGAGAGCAAGAGTTTACCCCGAAGCTGCAGGTCAGCGGCACAATCGTCTGAACGGCAATTCCTTTCAAAAACAGTCTGCGAGAGAGACAGGACAGGAAGGTTGAAATGGGATTTAACAGCAAATGAGTAAATAACAGCAAGTTCTCTTCATTCTTCCCCTAAACCCTTCACATCCTCTACTCCCACCTCCAGGGAGCCAGCCCCCAGCATGGTGAGGGGACTTCTCAATGCTCCAAGGAAGCCCACATCAACGGTGGTCTTGATTTCACGAGTGCATTTCTTATATGATTCACTTCCCGGTCTACTGAAGTGTCTCTTCAAGTAGCTTTTTCAAGAAGGGTACATGGTAGGTGTCCTTTCTGTTTGCTTATCTTTTAGATGCTCTTACATGAACAATAATCCAGCTGAGTAAAGAATTCTTAGATTGTAGTCTGGTCATTTCCCACCATGTGCTCTCTTGGGTCGGTGGAAAATTTATATATATGAGATAGCTTCTGCCTCAGCAATGGGACTGTACTGAATTTTTAGACCCAAAGGAAAAAAGTCAAAAGCAATTAGGCTTAGGCTGAGGGCACCACAACAGAGCAGAAGGGATTCTCTCAGTTTCTTAGTGGGGCAGCCAGCGGTTAACAGGGACACGTACCTTTTCTCTAACTAAGATGGGGGCTCAAAGGTCAAAGCCCCACCTAATGCTGGGCCTGACACTTGGTGTGCAAAAACCAACATATTTCCAGAGATCTTGCCAGATGTGCCTGAGGTTGGGCCTATCTGTGGAGGTTGGTCAGAATACCAGGAGCAGCATTTTGGGAGGGATTAGAGCTTCCTTCTCTTGATGTTACGTGGAGGGCTTATTAGTCTTCCCCTTAACCTGGTCTCAACCTCTCTGACATTTCTGATCTATGTCAGCAGCCTCCTTAAGTTTCAGAGGATGGACACTTTTCACTATCATTAGATGGCTTTGATCATTTCGGTGGGATTTAGAGAGAAGAGCCTGTTGCCATTTTTCAGTTGTAATTTATTTATTATTAAACTTCTTCATTGTCATTGCTCATGTTTGTGAGTTTCCTCCCTCCCACAAAACATAGTTCCAGGTGATTTGTTCCACTCCCACAGAATAAGTTCAGGCAGCATCTCAGAGCACCAGCGTGGGCTCCAGAAAACTTGTTGGCCAATGGACAGTCTAGACTCAACCAGACAGAGTAATTTTGCCTGTGGAAATTCATATTCCTGTGCCACATTTCCAAAAGAATAAAGTGTCCCAGCCAACATTCCCTTCTTTGATTATAGGGGAAAGTATCATGGAAGTCTTGGGCAAAAAGAGGAAATTCCCATATTCTTTTGGACACTACTGGGGTCCAGGAGAGAGCCAAATTTCCAGGAGATCTCAATATAAGACATTTGTTCTTTATTAGCTATCTCAACCAAGGAGAAAAGAGGAGGAAGTGGATGGCAGGACTGCATGAACATCTCACGCGAGATGACAGGAGGGGCTTCATAAGCTTTAGGAAGAGAGGGAAAGCCCCAAAGATTGCTCCCCACCACGCTAAAGAAACTTGGGCTGAGAAGTCCCTCACTGACACAGCCCTTGCCCAGGCCTTGCATCTAACTTTGTGTTTAGAATTTCACATTTGTTTCTTCAAGGCTCCCCTCTCCCAAATTGCATAAGCTTCAGGCCCCACAAAACCCAGACTGGCCCCTAGGGTGCAGCCCCTGCTCACATATCTTCTTCCCATCTCACAGGCAAGAAAGAGAGTCTGACATCATGACATCATATGGGATGCAAGGGTGGGAAGCAGTGAGCAATGAATAACCGGATGTGACAAATCCATCCTGCAACACGCAGGCCGTGAGATCTGGCTCCTGCCCTCCTCGCCTCTGCTGCACTGGCTCTCTCATGCCAGCCAGCCCTCGGACTGGCCTTACACCTTCTCACACAAGGGCATCCCCACAAGCTGATCCCAAAATTCCTCCTCCTGCCTTACCCGCTACATGTCCTCCCATCCTTCAACAAGCAAATCAAGACTGCATCCCTGAGTGCCTCAAAAGGTCAGGACCCTGTGTTCAGTTCTTACAGTTCTTTGTACTTTCTCCTTCTACTATTCATCTCAATCATAACTAATCAGTTTTATCATTACATGTCTAATGTTAGTCTCCTCTGCTAAAATTATGCTCCAAGAGGATGGGGGCAGTATTGGTCTAGTTCACCTCTGTGCCTGCCTTCAGGGCCTGGCATGTATTTGCTATTCTGTCAACACTGAAAGACCACATGGTGCCCTGAGAGGTGGGGTGCCTACTCAAATGGTGAGCACTATCACACTATTCATCAATGCCAAAGCTGTGCCTCCCCACACCCATGAAAGCAATTGTCCCCAGCCATGTGAGATGCAAAGCCTCCCAATGAAGAACTGGTTGCTTTGTAAATGCTCATTTTCCTTGTTCTGACTTTTTCTTGAACTCTGCTATTTATTTCTTGTCCCTGAAACTGCCTTCTGAAGCTGTTAAATCCTCTAATGCTGCTGAATTTCCATCCAACAGAGGCAAGCACTGAGTCTGCCCTATACACACACACACACACACACACACACACGCAGGTGTGTGTGTATATATATACAGTGTGTGTACATACACACAGATTATATGAGTGCTTACAAGGACCAGCTAAATTAAGCACAAACTATTATGAAAAGATAATGTAATTCCCATAAAAATTCCAACATCAGTTTGCACCGATCTAGAAAAATTAATTCTAAATTTCATATGGAACCAAAAATACCCTGAATAGCCAAAGTAATCTTAAAGAAAAAGAACAAACCTGGAGGTATCACATTACCCAACTTCAAATTATTCTATAAGGCAATAGTAACCAAAACACCATGGTACTGGTATAAAGGTAGACACATAGACCAATGGAACAGAATAGAAAACCCAGAAATAAAACCAGTTAGCTATGACCAAATGATTTTAGACAAAACAGACAAAAACATACACTGGAGAAAGGACATCCTAGTCAATAATGTGCTGGGAAAACTGGATAGCCAAATGCAGAAGAATGAAACTGGATCCCTATCTCTCGCCATATCTAAAAATTAATTCGAGATGGATTAAAGACTTAAATGTAAGACCTGAAACCATAAAAATGCTAGAAGAAAACATAGGAAAAACTCTTACAGACATTGGCCTAGGCAAAGATTTTGTGAGTAAGACCACAAAAACAAATACAGCAAAAACAAAAATAAATAAATGGAACTTAATTAAACTAAAAAGTTTCTGCACAGCAAAGGAATTAGTCAACAGAGTAAAAAGACCAATTACAGAATGGGAGAAAATATTTGCAAACTATACATCTGACAAAGGACTAATATTCAGAATCCACAAAGAACTCAAACAAATCAACAAGAAAAAACAAATAACCCCATCAAAAAGTGGGCGGAAGACATGAACAGAGTTCTTTCAAAAGAAGATAGACCAATGGCCAACAAATATATGAAAATATGCTCGACATCGCTAATTATCAGGGAAATTAAATTAAAACCACAATGAGATACCACCTTACCCCTGTAGAAATGGCCATTATTAAAAAGTCAAAGAAACAACAGATGTTGGCATGATTGCTGTAAAAAGGGAACACGTATACACTGTTTTGGGGGATGTACACTAGTATAACTGCTATGGAAAGTAGTATGGAGATTCCTCAAAGAACTAAAAGTAGACCTACCATTCGATCCAGCAATCCCACTACTAGGTACCTACCCAAAGGAAAAGAAGTCATTATATCAAAAAGACACCTGTACCAGAATGTTTATCACAGCACAGTTCACAATTAAAGAGATATTGGACCAATATAAGTGCCCATCAACTGATGAGTGGATAAAGAAAATGTGGTGTGTATACACACACACACACACACACACACACATATATACATACACACACATCCTCCATGGAGTACTACTCAGCCATAAAAAGGAATGAAATAACATCTTTTGCAGCAACTTATATGGAACTGAAGGTCATTATCCTAAGTATCTCAGGAATGGAAAAATAAATACCACATGTTCTCACTTATAAGTGAGAGCTAAATGAGGATATATATATATGCACAGATATAGACATATATCTATATCAATCGATATATATAGATTAAAAAAACAATATACTAGCCGAGAAATTAGGAAATCAAAAGTCAAACCCTAGTTTAACTTTGTTACATTAAGAAAACGGACTTTTCCTCCCTCCAGGACTCAGTTTCCTCATTTGTAAAATGAAAATAATAGCATCAGTGACTGTCCAGATTAGCATTTAGCCAGAAGTGGGAGTCTGCAGCTATTATAGACTTTTTGGTTTTTTACACTGCTAAATGTGAGCGCTAACTACAATGTGAATGAGTGAACACCGCAGGCTTCCCAGTTGATGGTCAAATAAGGAGACAATGGAGACAAAGAGTCAATGTGAAGTTACTTCTGTGTAGGTGACCGTGTTTTCCAAGAGTCAATGCAATAGTATCTCCCATCACATTCCTTACAATGCAAGTTTGACAACATTCCTCCCATAGAGAGGCAGGGTTTGATGCTTCCTCCCCTGGAACCTGGGTGGATTTGTTGGCTACAGTGGAAGTGATGCTATGTGACTTCTAAGGCTAGGTCATAAAAAGCAATAGAGCTTCCTCCTGGTTCTCTTGAGGCATTTGTTCTGGGAACTTAGCCACTCTGCAGCAAGGAAACCCAAACTTTCCATGGAGATGCTCATGTGGAGAGAAACTGACAACCACATCAACTTGCAGACCATGTGAGTGAGTCACAAGAAAGGGGGACCCTCAGTGGGGTCCTCCAGCCTCATCAAGATGCCACAGCTGATAAACACTATGTGGAGCAGAGATGAACTATCTTGACCAAGCCCTGCCAAATTACAAACTAACAAATTCACAAGTAATTTTCCCATTTTCCTGTTGTTATTAATGTCTAGTTTCATTCCACTGTGGTTGGAAAAGATATTTGGTGTGATTTTGATTTTCTTAAATTTGTTAAGATTTGTTTTGTAACCTACCATGTGATCTATCCTGGAGAATGTTCTGTGTACTCTTGAGAAAAATATGTATTCTTCTGCTATTGGATGGAAAGTTCTGTATATATTTGGTCTATGGCATGGTTCTAGTCTGCTGCTTCTTTATTGATTTTCTGTCTAGATGTTCTATCCATTATTGAAAGTGAAGTACTAAAATCCCCTATTACTGTATTGCTGTCAATTTCTTTTTTCAGATCTGTCTACATTTGTTTTACATACTTAAGTTCTCCAAGGTTGGGTGCATGTGTGTTTATAATTGTTATATCTTTCTGTTGATTTGACCCTTTAATCAATATGTAAGGACCTTCTTTGTCTCTACAGACAGTTTTTGGCTTGAAGTTCACTTTGATATGAATATTTCCCACTCCTGCTTTCTTTTGGTTGGCATTTACCTGAAATATCTTTTTCCATCCTACGTGTGTCCTTGGATCTAAAGTGAGCTTCTTGTTGACAGCATACGGTTTGATCTTATTTTATTATCCATTCAGCCACTCCATATATTTTTATTGGGCAGTTTAGTCCATTTACATTTAAAGTAAGTTTTTTTGGTTTTGGGTTTTTTTTTTTGTCTTTTGAGACAGGGTCTCGCTTTGTCACCAAATCTGGAGTGCAGTGGTATGATCATAGCTCACTGCAGCCCCAAAATCCTGGTCTCAAGTGATCCTCCTGCCTCGGCCTCCCAAAGTACTGGAATTATAGATGTGTGCCACCCCACCTGGCCCTAATGTAAGTATTGGTAGGGAAGGATTTACTATTGCCATTTTGTTAACTGTTTTCTATTTTTCTTATAATCCCTTTGCCCCTATTTTCCTCCCTTGCTGGTTTGTGTGTGTGTGTGTGTATATTTCATTTTTTGTTTTTTTGTATTGACAGATTTTAATTCCTTTTTTTTTCTTTTGCTAACTTCTATAGGTATTTTCTTTGTGGTTGCCAAGGGGCTTACATAAAATATCTTCTAATGGTCTATTATAAGTTGCTAACAACTTCACTTTACTTGCATAAAAGAACTCCCTGGTTTTCCCTCTCCTCCTCTCACATTATATACTATTGATGTCCCAATTAACACCTATTTATATACTATGTATCAATGAACACAATTTTGTTACAATTGATTTTAATACTTTTAACTTTTATTATAGAATTAAAAACAAGTTACCTACCACCTTTATAGTAATATAATATTCTGTTTTTGCCCACATATTTACTTTTTCCAACAAGTTTTCTATTTTATTATATTCTCTTGTTGCTGTTTAGAATCCTTTCATTTCAATTTGAACTCCCTTTAGCATTTCTTATAAAGCAAGTCTAATGGTGATAAACTCCCTCAGCTTTGTTCATCTGATAAAGTCTTTATCTCCTCTTAATTTTTGAAGGACAAGTTTGCTGGGCATAGTATTCTTGATTGGCAGTTTTGTTTTTATTTCAGCACTTTGAATATATCATCTCACTTCCTTTTGACCTGCAAGGTTTCTGCTGAAAAATCAATATCACTAAGCATCAGGAAAATGCAAATCAAAACCACAATGAGATATCATCTCATATCTGTTAGGATGGCTATTATAAAAAAGACAAGAGATAACAAGTGTTGGCAAGGGTGTGAAGAAAAGGGAACCCTTGTACACTGTTGGTGGCAATGTAAATTGGTACAGCCATTATGGAAGTTCCTCAAAAAACTAAAAATAGAACTACCATATGATCCAGCAATCCCTCTTTTGAGTATGTAACCAAAGAAAATAAAATCAGTACCTCATAGAGGTGTCCCCATGTTCATTGCAGCATTAATCACAATAGCCAAGATATGGAAACAACCTGTTTGTTGACAGGTGAATGCATAAAGAAATTGTAGTATATATACACAATGGAATATTATCCAGCCTTTAAAAAGGAGATCCTGCCATTTTGGACAACATGGATGAAACTGGAGGACATTATGCTAAGTGAAATAAGCCAGACATGGAAAGAGTATTAGTGCACAATCTCACTTATTGTCGAATCTGAAAAAGTTAAATACATAGAAACAGTAAGTAGAAACCTAGTGGTTAACAGAGGGCAGGGAATGGGGAGATATTGGTCAAAGGTACAAAGTTGCAGTTACATAGGATGAATAAGTCTAGAGATCTAATGTACAGCATAATGACTATCATTAATAATATTGTACTATATATCGGAAATTTGCCAAGAAAGTAGATTTCAAGTGTTCTTACAACCCAAAACAAAAATATATATATATAACTATATGAGTTGAATATGTTAATTTCCTTGACTATAGCAATCATTTTTCTTACCACCAAAACCAAAAAAATATATATATAAGTATGAGATGAATATGTTAATTTCCTTGACTATAGCAATCATTTTTCTTACCACCAAAACCAAAAAAATACATATATAAGTATATGAGATGAATATGTTAATTTCCTTGACTATAGCAATCATTTCGCTATGTATATAGATCTAAACACCATGTTGTATACCCGAAATATATACAACAAAAAACAATGAAAAAATCTAATTCGTGAACAAACAAATGATTGTTATTTTAAGTCACTAAATTTCACAGCCAACCTAATGGCCTTCCCTAACTTGGGCAACATTCTGAACAAAAGTGGGCTGCACAATCCAAGCCTTAGCAAAGCCTTGGCTTAGGAAAGACCCTCTATAGGCTGAGAATGCAGCTGTTTCATAGGTAAAAAAGCAAGACACCAGGAAACCAAGAAACACATGTCATGCATGGGGAAGCTGAGGTTGAAACGCAAGAGCTCCTGTGCTCTAGCTTAGTCTCTCTGGGCAAGAGGCCAGCTCGTCTCCTGAGGAGCTGAAAGGCATCTCTGCAGGGCAGGAGGGTGAGCAGACTGAAGCCTCAGAGTGCTAGATGACAACACAGTGTTCAGAGGCAAGTAAAACTATTTTTTTCTCCTTTGTACAAAGTACAAAGAGTACAGGTTCCCCATGAAACCAGTGAGCCAAACCCCTGATTTTCCTCTCAGGAAACAATCCCAACAGCTCCAACTTGGGCCTCTACAAAGCTCCTCTGCCCACTTTTACCCACATCCCCCTAAGTCCTCTGGCAAATACAAGCCTGGCTGCCTGGAGCAGACAAATCCAAACTCTGCTTGGAAGCAGTTTCTCCCACCTCCCTCCAGCCTCCACCTGCTAGTTGGCAAAAGCCCCATGTCTTTATTTCCCTGGAAGAAGCCTTTCCAGTAAAGGTAAACAGATCTAAAAAGCCATCATCACTTATTCCTGCCTGATTAAAGGAGGCGAAAGCCTTTTTCTCAGAAGACAACTTTTTGCTGCCTCAGGCTTCAGAGAGCTGAGGACTGGACGGATACTCAGTGGCCTCCTCAGCTCACAGACTCAATTTCCCTGTTGGCTCCCTCCTCACCCTGGTCTCCACTTCAGGTTTCCCTGGAGAATGCAGGATTTAAAATAAACAAATAACAGCAAAAACAAAAAAAAACCTTTTCTCCAGCTTCTCACTAAATCCTTACTCTACTTCTTTTAGAACAAGACTGGCAAAATTTTTCTGGAAAGGGTCAGAGAGTGTACGCTCTGGGTGTGCGGGCTGCACAGTCTCAGCCACACTGCTCACCTGTGAACGCAGCCACAGACGTACCTGGAGTGGGCATGGACGTGCTCCAATAAGACTGCATTTACAAGAACAGGCGGTGGCTGATTTGGCCCATGGGCTGCAGTTTGCTGAATCCTATTCTAGAATATTTGGCTATTGGTTTCTTCATTCTCTTCAGGCCAGGAAAAAAACAATCCAGTGGATCTTGCTCAAGTTGCATTTCCCTCTGAGCCAGAGCACACAGTCTGGGGCTGGCTGTGTTCTCACAATGCCATGGCCGCCATGGCCAGGGCCGCCTCGGGGACATGTGATCTGAGGTTGGCAGCTCAGTGGCTCCTCCTGGCTGAAGGTGACTTCAGAGAGCATGTCATCTAGGTGCTCGGGCCTTGGGGGAGTCCATTTCTCCTACCTAAATCTGTGCCAGAAAATCTTCACTTCTGATCTAATAGAAAGCAGGATTCTCAGCCGATTCCAGCTGTAGTGTTCAGACAAGGGTTAGATTTTTGGACTTGGTGATATTTGCTATAACAAAAATACAATTACTCACGTGGATTGGACACTGTTTATAGGGTTCCTATGGTAACCAAATCCCATGCTGAAGCTTGAGAAAAGCAGGACAATTGGATTGGGTGGGAATATATGCTTTTCAAATCCCACCCAAGGGGACCAAACAAGAAGGCTATTTTTAAGCTGAAATGAACAATACGTTTCCTGATGTTCGATATGACCTCACAGAGGGTCTCTGCCTTTACGGTGCAGCATTCTGCCTGGACAACAAGAGTGACATTTCTGAACCTGTGTCCCTCTAACTGTCCCGCATAACTTCCCAGAGGCCCCCAGCCATGTAATTCATGTCCGCAACCCCCAGCACCTAGCACAGTCTTCAAACATTTTTGTATAAGTGCCATGACCTGAGCATAAGAGGTTTCTCCCTCCCAGTTCTGTTCCAATGGGCTCTTTTTCCAGAATCCAAAGCTGTCCTTCATGTGGTGCATTAGAAGAGCACAGGGTGGTCCCAGGAATTTCATCTCCATTCTATCCTTGGCCCAACGAAAGAAGGAAAAGGCTCATTGCCTGGTATTTAAAATTAGGCCATACAGACACAGTTGCTTTCCAGAGACTGTCACATCCTCAAGAATAATGAAAGGCAAATGCTTCATGAAATTAAAGCTGAAAAATTCCTTCTCGTCTCAGGGTCTGCATAAATTGTCCTTTCAGATTTTGAAATCATGGGAAGAAAAACAGCCCTGTTGGTCTTCTTCTGAACACAAACACAGCAGCAATTTTGCTTATTGTGCCTCTGCGGAAAAACTGGAAGTGATAAGAAGTTCTTCTGTCCTGGGCATCCTTTGGTTTACTCCACGGCCCTGCGGGGTGTGGAATGGTCCCCTCCGCCTACTGGCATTGTTTGGGCGATCCAGTTCAACCTCCGTGATGACGGAGTAGGGCTGACTCCTCCACGAGGCCCTGGCCCCCCTGGAATCCCAGCCCAGTGCCCTTCCCGGATCCCCCGGGCAATGGGTGGCCTTTCATGGGCCACATTTCATGTCCCTCTACAACCCTAACTTTTAATATCAGCTATAAGCTCTCTTCTCGGGACCTTTTGCCTCAAAGGCTGGAAATGCTCCTCTTTGGTGTTTACCCTGGAATCTTTTATGTTCTATGTTTCATTTTTTTTTCCTTAAAGTCGCTGTTCATTAATCAAAAGAAGAGGCATAGAACAGAATCCGTGAGGTCAAATAAAGGGGCTGGTGCTGTCAGAGAGAAGGCAACCGCATGCTACCTGCGTTTCTAAAAGCTGCTAAGTGACACGTGGGCAGGCAACTGAGAGAAAGATGTCCCTGAGGCTGCAGAAGGCCCCAGAGACTTCTCCCGTCCATCTGCAGAACATCACCAAATAAGGACTCAGGTATAACTGAGAACAACAAGTGCATATGATTTCCCAAAGCATCTCAGAAGAAAAGAAAAGAGGGGCTGATGTTTCTTCCCCATCCAGAGTCTGTCCACTGGAAGTGCTTGCACACCCCTAAAAACCCACATGTTTTTAGGCAAGGTTTTCAATGACACAAGACAATACAGAAGACAACCCAACAAGCTTGAACATTTTAGGAAAAACCATTATTTTCTTCTGAGAAAAACAGATTTAAAAGACTAGAACACATTTTTTTCCCACAAACTGGAAAAATAAAATATAACACCAAAGAAGAAATTTTGCAAATTCAATAGGTCACTTCAAGCTATAGCCCAGCTTTTGATAGGTGAAGTCCTTTCTCCTTTGCTCTTGGGGTTAACCTTGGAGAGGAAGCCTGAGACGGGGACATGGCCAGACTTCTCCTCTGGTCAGAGAGATGGTTGAACTGCGTGTATTTTCTCACATGTACTTCAAATTAGATGGTTTTCACACATGTTCCCCATGGTACCCTTTTTGAAAAGAGTATTTACCCAGAAGCTGATGCCTGTAATAGTAGTGCTGGCCTGATTCAAACAAGGATGGAAGGTAGGAACCTTTTCTTCTAACTCCCTTCTCCTTCCAGCTGGCCACACTGCCCCTCCTGAATCCAGGCATGCAATCTGGAATCCCCCAAGCTAGATGGTCTTGGAAGCCTGTCTGGTTCTGATGTCTGGAGTTACTCTTCTCTCTTCTCTTCTGCTCTCTCAACCTCAGTCTTCCATTCCTTCTGCAGAGAAGTTTAAATAGGATAACAAGCTGGATGTGGTGGTACACACCTGTAGTCCCAGCTACTTGGAGGCTCAGGTGGGAAGATTAATTGAGCCCAGGAGTTCAAGGTTGCAGTGAACTACGATCATGCCACTACACTCCAGCCTGTGCGACAGAGTGAGACCCTATCTCTTAAAAAAAATGATAATGAAAATAAACCTTGCAGCTATAAATAACTGCATGCTAAGCCAGCTGGGCACTTCAGCTTGGAAAGTATTACCTAATGTCCAGGCTGTGCAAACAGTGAGTTTTCATAGCATGAACACAGGCACTGAGGGGTCTCAAGTGGGAGGAACAGAGGGTAACAATTTCCAGCACATTGGAGACCCCAAGTATATAGCTTCAACATAGTTAAAAATTAATATTACAGTAAAATAGCTCACTTTTCACTTGAAAGATAAAGTGACAATTCTCAACAAAGCCAATGCCTTTTCTTTCACCAGCCATATTTCCTCCATCTTGTTCCTTGGAAAAGTAGACTCACACACATAAACGTACTGTGGTGTGGGTGGGTAAGTCACCATAAATCACACACCATGCTCTCCTGCCCATGAAGAATGCCCAGAAGGACCAAGAAGCACATTTCCTTTAACTATACAGCTTTGCTGAATCTGCCAGTGAAGCAGTTCTGGGATATTAATACAATGTCCAACCTTTGCAAAATGACCTATCCTGGTGGTTTTTCAGAAGGGCTCTTTCAACTCAGAGAGATTTACTGAGCATCCACTACAGGCCAAGTACTGTGCTAGGTGCTTGGGATCAACAACAAATAAGATAAAATAGGTCAGGCACAGTGGCTCATGCCTATAATCCCAGTACTTTGGGAGGCCAAGGCAGGAGGATCACTTGAGGCCAGGAGTTTGAAACTAGCCTAGGCAACATAGTGAGACCCCTTCTCCACACACAAAAAAATTAGGTGGGTGTGGTGGCAGGCACCTGTAGCCCCAGCTACTGGGGAGGCTGAGGTGAGAGGATCGCTTAAGCTCAGGAGTTCGAGGTTGCAGTGAGCTATGATGACACCACTGCACTCTAGCCAGAGTAACAAAGTGAGGACTCGTCTCTTAAAAAATAAATAAACACATAAAATAAAATAGAGCCTTGCCCTTATTGGGCTTCTATTCAGGAGAGGGTAATATAGTGATTAGAGTAACAAATTGTGATAGGTATGATGAAGAAATCAACAGGCAGCTAAGTCAGGGAATACAAAGTAGTAGGGAGATGGTTCTCTAAGGAGGGAACATTTAAGCTGAGACCTAAAAAATGAAGAATTGGCCTTGGGGAAAGCACGGCAAAGGGCTTTACAGAGGTGGCACCAGCATATGCAAAGGGCCTGAGGCAGGAAAGGGCTTGGTGAGCTTGAATGTGGCTGGAGTGCAGTATGTGGGTGGCAATGGACAGTGTTAGAGAGGTGGGGGCCCCATTGTGCAGGCTCCTGTGGGCCTTACCGGGAGTCTGGACTTTCTCCTGACAGTGAGGGAAGCTACTGGGGGCGGGAATTATGTAGGGAATTGATCTGGTCTAGGTGACAAATAATGGCAGCTTGGCCTGGAGGGTGGCAGCAGATTATGAAGCAAAGAAGAGGGACTCACGTACTATGTGGGCTTGTGCTGGGAGGGCTGGCTCTTAGTACCGGTTATAGGGGACATCCCTATATGTCTCCCTTTGGGGACAAAGAGGCATGTCTGGGCCTGACAAGCGAGGGCCGGAAAGTCCTAAAGATCCAGAGAGATTCACCTGAGGACCCGACCAGAACCCTCAGGTGGCGCCATCGCATGCTGCCTGGGACCCACGGGCCAGCTGAGACCGAACGCGCCCTTGGAGCAAAGGAACCAGCATCCATGGCGCACCTGCTCCCCCAGAGCCAGGGGCAGGCTCACCCCTGTGGGCTGCCTCACCTTCTCCTCAGGACGCTGCCACGAAGCCAGCTTCCCAGAAGGGAAGAGCAGACTCTAGTGCTGCCCCTCGTTTCTGTGCTTCTCGGGTATTATTTCGTATAATCCCACAACCCCCCGGAGGCCCGCAGAGCGGATGACGGCCACGCAAGTGACAGGTGGGGGAAGAGGGGCCTGAGCCCTCACTCTGAAGCCAGTGCTCCTTGCCCAGAGAAGCCAAGGAAGAAAGGGGCCTCAGAAGCTAGCTGAACAGATGTTTCAGGGAATTATTCTTTTTTCTGCGATAATTGGATTTATCTACGGGTACGTGGCTGAACAGTTCAGGTGGACTGTCTATATAGTTATGGCTGGATTTGCATTTTCGTGTTTGCTGACCCTTCCTCCCTGGCCCATCTATCGGCGACATCCTCTCAAGTGGTTACCTGTTCAAGACTCAGGCACAGAAGATAAGAAACCAGGGGAGAGAAAAATTAAGAGGCATGCTAAAAATAATTAATTGGAGTTTTCATGATCAGCACCTGCTTTTGTTTCCTGTGAGATGAACTAAATTGCTTCATACCCCAAATACGAGTTAAGCCACTTATGCTCTTATGGCACAACTGTGTATAGATTTAGTTCTCTTTATATTTCATTTCTATCCCAGGTGGGTTTTGACTTATAAATAGTTTAGACCCTCTCTTCATAATCTTCCTCTGAAATGGGGAACAGAAAACACAAGTATGTTGTTTCTTTCACATATACATAAATAACAAAGAATAAATGCCTCACAAAAGATAGTATAATCTAACTGTCAAAGTTTTATAATTCATTATGAGTCATTAAACCATTTTAATGTTTCCAATTAAAAAGTCATAGTGCAAAAAATTAAATAAAATAAAACCCTCGGGGTCCTGAGGTGTGGGCTGTACTATGTATACACTATTTTCTACTGCGCAGTAATAAATTACCGTGAACTTAGCAGCTCAAACAAAACAATACAAATCTATTCTCTCACAAATTCCTAAGTCAAAAGTTTGGTGGGTTCAGTTTGTTTCTCTGCTCCAGGTTCTACAAGCTGAAATCAAGGCATCGGCTGGTCTGGGCTCTGATCTGGAGGCCGGGTAGGAGAATCTACTTCCCCCTCTTTGTCCAGGTTGTTGGCAGAACCCCATTCCGTGTGGCTGCAGGACTAAGGTCCCTGTTTCCTCCCTGACATTCACCCAGAGCCCCTCCCAGCCCCTGACGGTTGCCCATATGCATTCCTGTCACACTGCACACTCCATCTCCAAAACCAGCCAGGGCATTGTGCTTCCTGCCTCTCTGACCACCTGTTCCGCCTCCTTCCGCCACCTCCGGCTGAAGGACGTCTGCTGCTGTTAAGGGCTCGTGGGATTAGATTGGACTCACTTGAAATAATGCAGGCTAATCTCCCTATTTTAAAGTCTACAATCTTAATTACACATGCAAAGTCCCTTCTGCCTTGTAGTGGGTCATAATCATAGGCTCCAGGAGTTGGGGTGTGGGCATCTTTGGGGTGCCATTCTGCCTACAACAGGGAGCGACCTGGAAGGCCAGACCTAGCCAGGTCTCTCTGGGGACCTCCTGAGAAAGCATGAAAACAACTATAATTTTCAAAGCCTACTTCTTTGTACAGGGTTTGAAGACAGGACATCTGTCATAGCCATTGGAACCTCCACTGAGGCACTGAGGGGAAAGATAAGGGTCCGTCAGGTGACCCGCCCAAGGACAGCATTGCTTCTTTCCCAGCACGCAGACCAGACAGGGCTTTCCGTGATTGCTTCGTTTAGTGCCCTATGCTCTGTGTCCGCAGCTGAGCCCAACTAGTAACTAATTATGAGTCAACTCTCTGGGCACATCAGGCAGAACCTCCAAGGACTCAGCTGCAAGACCTGCCCCTGGCTATTGTGACAAGCTTCTAATTGGCCTCCCCAGACTCAGGCAGACCAATCTCCCTGAAGCACGTCTCTAATCTCCTTGAACTCAAAAAGACATAATGGTTTGCTATCCCCTAGAGAATCAAGTCCAACTCCTTGGCCAGTGAATAGTAGCCTTAGATTGTATGACCACCTCTCCAGTCCTGCTGGTCACTGCCCTTCCCCTCCCTAGATAATCAGCCACGTGGGAGACCTTTAGCATCCATCAGGCCCCTCCTCCTCTGTCAACTGCCAAACCCTCCCATCCCTGAGCGTCCAATTCCTGCTTCTCCCTTTCTCCATAGAACGTCTCCTTCTCCTCAGCTGGAAGTGGTCTCTGGAGTGAAATTTGTACACATTAACCTGAATCTCACCCTGTAAGTTCTTTCTGGACTGTCTGTAAGTCCACTGAAGGCAGCGATGTTTTATTTATCTTTTCATCGAGGTCTCACATAAAGTAGGCACACAATTGACTGAATTACTTCTGGATTTGTTGTCCTTTTAAATACTCTCACGGTTAATGAAAAAAAAGAAATTTTTTTTTGTATCAAATATCCACCTCCCTCCAGCCCCTTCCGAGCAGAGAGAGGCAGGTCTTTGCTTTCCTTAAATGCTAAGGTGAAGTGTGTGCTCACCAGGCTGTGTGTCCTACAGGCTTGCAGCATGAGAGCACCATGACCCCCAGAGCACCCAGAATCCCAGCCCTGTCTCAGCGTCAGTGGCAACCCCGCTATTCACTCAGAGTCTAGTACCAGCCTAGTACCCTGATCCCCTTTTTTCCCAAGACTGTTCTTCATACAGCAGAGGAAGGTATGGTCTCCTGCCTGCCCTACACACTCTCGACTCACTGCAAAAAAACCGTGTTCATCATTGAGCCTTACCATGCATGAGTCACTGTCTCCCTGTCACAGTCACCGTGTAGCTATTCCACTGTAACTAGGCCGTCAGTGGCGGCAGATCCCAACTCTAAAGGATCACCATGATGTAATCCACCTCTCTGTCCTGTCCTGTGCATGGGCTCCGTGCTTTTCAGGTGGAGAGATTAAAGCATTTAAAGTAGTTAAACCCTAATGCTATCTGGCAACGTGACCTAAAGGGCCCTGATGAGTTCGGTCATCAGAAGTGAGATGCTCTGTGTGGAACTGCTGGCTACATACACACAGGTTAAACATCAGCTCTGCTTCCCGGAGTGGGCCTAGCTCTCAGAATCTGTCTTCCCCTCAAACTGAGCCAACATCTGGAAGACACATGGAGGGAGATCATTAAATTATCTGTTTTCCCCCCCGCAGTCAGGAAAAGGAGAATAAGCGAGAATGGCTCTCTTAGAATTTTTCTCAGGCTCCAGGACAATCTTCTCAATCTAAGAACAATATTTTTCTTTTCTTTTAATTTCAACTAAAGAATCACATGGTTAAAAAAATAATAACCCCCCCTGCCACACACCTCCCCACATCGAGTCCTGCTCTCCAGGGGCAACCGCTGTCATCCACGTCTGTCTATGTTTCTTTTGATGATTATTTCCATCTCTGCAGAAAACATGCCAATT
>VBSM01002035.1:279366-360017 GCA_008086735.1 Cheirogaleus medius | reverse complement strand
CTAGGGCCCACCCCTTGAGTTTCTGATTCGGTGGGTCTGGGGTGTGCCCAAGAATTTTCATGTCTCACAAGATCCCAAAAGAGGTTGATGCTACTGGTTCAGGGACCACGCTCTAAGAAGCATTGCTCTGGTGACTTCTGCAATTTTTAGTAATAAACAGCTGTTTCTTGCTTTATCAAGTTTTGTAATACCTCTTGACTCACCAATTTAAAAGATTAACATTTTA
The DNA here is from genome assembly GCA_008086735.1 of Cheirogaleus medius. NCBI lineage: Eukaryota > Metazoa > Chordata > Mammalia > Primates > Cheirogaleidae > Cheirogaleus > Cheirogaleus medius. The sequence goes on along the minus strand of VBSM01002035.1, from coordinate 359,791 downwards.
GGAGAACTTCTGTTCTACTTTTACCTTTACACAGTCAAATTTGATGACATTTGCATTTTATACTATCACCATAGCTCTGATTTTGGCTTGATTGTACATACCAAAAACCAATAAATAGTGCTAATGTTATTGCGGCTACATGAGTCTTGTTCGCAGTTGAGCCAGGTGTCATGATTATACATCTGTATCCTTCTCTATGGTTGCAAAGTTAAAGTCCAGGGATGTTCAACTTCTACTTAAGAGATAATATTTCTGCTATCAAGAACTTTCTTTTCCATACATTCCTGTGCTTGTTCAAAATCCCACCACATTTTAAGTTTCGGTATGTTGTGTTTCCATTTTTGTTTGTCTCAAAGTTTTTTTTTTAATTTTCCTTTTAATTTCTTCATTGACCCATTGGTTGTTCAGGAGCATATTATTTAATTTCCATGTATTTGTGAATTTCCCAAAGGTTCCTCCTGCTATTGAGTTTTAGTTTTTATACCATCATGGAGAGAACAGATATTTGATAAGATTTCAACATTTTTAAATTAAGACTTTTTTATGGTCTACTCTATATAATCTATCTTGGAGGATGTTCCATATGCAGTTGAGAAGAATGTGTATCCTGCATTTTGGATGGAATGTTCTGAAAATGTCTGTTAGGTCCATTTGGTCTAGATTGTAGTTTACGTCTGATGTTTCCTTGCTGACTTTCTGTCTGGGTGATCTGTCCATTGCTAGAAGTAGGGTACTGAAGTCCCTTACTATTATCGTATTGCAGCGTATCTCTCCCTTCGGATCTACGAATATTTGCTCTATGTACTTAGGTGCTCTGATGTCGGGTGCATATATAATTGTTATATCCTCTTGCTGAACTGACCCTTTTATCATTAAATGACCTTGTCTGTTTTTACAGTTTTTGGCTTAAAAAGTCTGTTTTATCTAAGCATAGCTACTCCTGCTCTCTTTTGGTTTCCATTTGCATGGAATTTCTTTTTTCATGTCTTTGCTCTCAGTTTGTGTGTGTTCTTACAGGTAAAGTGAGTCTCTTGTAAGCAGCATATAGTTGGGATTTATTTTTTTAATCCATTCAGCCATTTTGTTTTTTTGATTGAAGAATTTAATCCATTTATATTCAAAGTAATGATTGATAGGCAAGGTCTTACTACTGCCATTTTGTTAATTGCTTTGTAGTTGTTTTGTAGATCCTCTGTCCTTTCTTCCTCTCTTGCTGTCTTCCTTTGTGGCTAAGTGATTTTTTTCTAGTGGTATGTTTTGATTCCTTGCTTTTTATTTTTTGTGTATCTACTATAGGCTTATGCCTTATGGTTACCATGAGACTTACAAAAAACATCTTATAGTCATAACAGGTTATTTTGCCACAATTTAATTTGTTTTATATTTGACCATCTATATTTGGTCCATGACTTGCAATCGATTGACTTACGATCTTCCAACTTTACAATGGTGCGAAGGCAATACACATTCAAATATAAGCTGTACTATAAATTTTGAATTTAGATCTTTTCCTGAGAATACTCTGGAAATACTGCCCAATGCTGGGCAGTGGCAGTGAGCTGCAGCTCCCCATCAGCAATCACAAGGGTACGCAACTGATACTTGACATCTTTCTAAAGAACCCTACACCTGCTAAACCATCAGCGAAGTGTCAGTACCTCAGTGCCTTCTACCAACTATTCTTAAGCCTCCTCAGAAGAGAGATAAATTAATGACTCTGTCATCTAGTATCCTCATCATCTAGATATTAATTTTCGTTCAATGCTTCAAACATTCTTTAGGACCAGTGTGCTTTTAGCTGTGTATGTTAGTGGTGAGTAACCATACAACTATTCTGTTTTTTGCTTTCAATACAGTGTTCAACAAATTATGTGAGATATTCAGCACTTTGTTATAAAATAGGTTATGTGTTAGATGATATTTCCCAGCTGTAGGCTAATGTAAGTGTTTTGAGCACGTTTAAGGTAGGCTAGGCTAATCTATGGTGTTCAATTGGTTAAGTGTATTAAATTCATTTTAAACTTACAATATTGTCAACTTATGATGGGTTTATTAGGATGTAACCTGTAACCCCACAGTAAGTCAAAGAGCATATGTACAGGTATTGACTATATTTCTATTTTTCCAGGAGTTTTTGGCTGGCTTTTTTTTTTCCTTATCCATAGAAGAAATACATTCAGTCCACGCTGTGTCTTGAATATTTGCCACTTTTTCATCACTCTGTTTATTGCTTGCCTTCATTTTTCTTGAAGTTCATTGATTTTATGTTTTAAGTTGGATCAACTGTTGTTTAGGATTGCTGCAGTTACCATCCTAGGATTTACTGCCATTAGACTTCTGGGAATTAGTTCTCAAGTTTCTTCTATCCCACATCTTGCTCCTTGTAGTTGTCACCTTGTTTTGTTGGAGTGCAACTCAGATAATTTCCCTAGAAATGTCATTAGGGAGGTAAACTTTCTGGGTCCTTGCTTCTCTGAAAAGTGACTTTATGTTTATCTTATACTTGACTGTTAGGCTAAAAATAAAATTCTAATTCCAAAATCTCTTTCCCTTAGAATGTTGAAGCTCTTATTTTACCATATTCTAGCTTCTAATCTTGCTAATCAAAAGTCTAATCTACTACTCAGTTTGATTCTCATTCTGTTGTAATCTGACATATATCCCCCACTACCATTATCCTGCATTCCCTGTCTTGGACACATTTAGAATTTTCCTTTTGTCTTGGGAGCAATGACAGAATGATCTGCTAGACAAAATAATGTGTCGAGGATAATTTTGTTCATCTTGCTTGTAAGTTGGTGGGCCCTTTAAATTAAAAAAATAGCATCTCTCTTTAACTCAGAAATTTCATTCTATTATCTCTCTTATAATTTCTTTTTCATTTTCTATTTTCATTTTTGATGTCCTTATTACTTGGATATGGGACCTTATGGATTTATCCTTTTAGCTTTACTTTTCTATTGTCTTTTAGCTTTTTTTTTTTTTTTAAGACAGGGTCTTGCTCTGTAGCCCAGGCTAGAGTGCAGTGGCATCAGCCTAGCTCACTGCAACCTCCAACTCCTGGGCTCAAGCGATTTTCCTGCCTCAGCCTCCTGGGTAGCTGGGGCTACAGGCATGTGCCACCATGCCTGGCTAATTTTTCTATCTTTTTTTTTGTAGAGATGGGGTCTTACTTTTGCTCACGCTGGTCTCAAACTCCTGGCCTCAAGCAATCCTCCCATCATGGCCTCCCCCAAAGTGCTAGGATTATAGGTGTGAGCCACCGTGCCCAACCTTTTAGCTCTTCTTACTAGAAAATTTCTTATGATTACCTTCTAATCCTTCCTATCCTGAATAGTCAGCTCTGCAACCATATTTTTAATTTGCAAAAACCCTTTCCTTGTCTCTGATTCTTCCCTTTAAAAAGAATTCCATCTATTTTCTAATGGATGGAATATATTCTTAAATCTCCTTGTGTTAACTGTATAGACTTTAAGATGCTGTGAGTTTTTAAAATTTTTAAATAATCTCTTAAGTCAGTTATTCTGCTGGTTTATTTTCATCTATCTCTCAAGCAAACCCCAATCTTGGTTTTCCTTCGCTGTCCATTCATATTTAAAAATAAGGTGAAAGAGCTGATTAGGAAATCTGTGGATGTGTTTGGGTGATGGTGGAAGGGAAAGCTAGCTCTTACACTGGTGACTTCAAATGCCAGAGAAGTAAGGCTTTCCTCTGGGATACCAGTGCACCCACACTACCCAAGCAGTTTACTTGACTCTTTAGAGAAGGAGATGCCTGGCTGCTTGCTATTCCGCATGCCTGAAGCATGCAGGGATGAGGACAAGGGCGAAAAGTCAACTCTTAACTCTTCCACATACTAACCTTCACTTAACAATGATCCCATTTTCAGCCCCCTTCTCACTCCTGCTCCCTCTGTAACTACTGGCGTGGCTGTGGCTGCAACTTCTCTGGGAGTGAGGCACTCGGTCCCTCTATGTCTAGTTAAAGTTCACCCAACAACATTCTCCCATCTTCTTTACTCATTCCAGGAAATTACTGGATATGACTCAATAGAAATATAGTCAATACAGAAAATTACCCCTACCGCTGCAGTGTTCTCCTCCCTGTTCTGATGTACTCGTTTACAATCACTGCAAGGGGGTCTCAGAAGGTGCAGACACAAACATTGGTGCTTGGTCGGCCATCTTGAACCAGAATTGGTTAGGAACAGCATTGGATACTAATCTGTCCCTGCAGCTCTGACTTTAATTGGGCTGCTTGAATCTAAAAGTGTCAGTAATGGTTCTAAGATGCTCTTCACTAGAGAAGGCTGACATTTGTGTTACTGATGGATTTTCAGGAACACAAGTTGGTTTCATTGCAGAAAGTATGCCCAGGGCTAGCAAGATGCTGAACAGTCGACGCCTGCCTTACTGGGTCAGTTCAGAGGTATACAAGCAGAGAGGACCCTGAAATGATTCCCGGTACCCCACGTTTGGATCCCTTTCAGAATAGAAGCATGGGTGAGTGTATCAGCCTAGCAAGATTTCACCTTAGAAAGCAGAGTAATGCTGGGGCTGGAGACTAATTATCCAGGAGTTACCATAACACTATGGTTTACTGAGTTCCCAGACTGGCTGCTTCTCTCGACTTCACTTTCAAAAGGGGACATCAATTTCTACTTGTCAATCAAGGCAGAAGTTGTTCCTTCCTTCCGTTTTCATCTCATCCTCTTCTCCTCTCCTTGCCTTCCTCATGCCTCACCCTAAGGCCAGCCCCTCCTCTCTGCCCATCCACTTAGACACCCTGTGTCCTCCTGTCTCTTCTCTCACTCCTCCAGAGCCTGTTGCAAGTATCAGTGACCAGCAGGACTTACAGGCCACCCTCCTGGGGCACTTGTGCTTCAAAAGAAGTTCATGTTTTAAATCAAAACCTCTTGGCAGCATTTCTCAGAGGTTGTGTAAACACAGGTGGTGTAGGCACTGTCAACTGTGGGCCATCCCCCAGCTGATGCGAGTGTAGGCAGCAAACAGCTCACACCTGCTTTCCCATCCAGAGAGCTGTCCTCAGGTGAAGGGATCCTCTTTCAAGGGGGGGCTGTACTCCCCTTCCACACCCACACCCAGTGGCTGGCTGATGTGGGGTACAAAAGGCCAGTTCTCTTGCCTCAAGGAGAGGACAACTCTCTGGTACAATGTATGTTCTAGAGTCCCCCAGCTAGACGACTTCAGCTCAGACCACATTCTTGTTCAGCCTCCTAACTTTCTTTACAGGTTTTCCCCAAGAGCACAGCCTCATTAGACCACAGTGCTCCCAAATCCCTATCTCAGACTCTGCTTCTAGGAAACCTGGGACCCAAGATGTGGTGGGAGAGACTTTGAGAGAAAATGGGACACACTTTGGCAAAAATCTCACTTGAATACCTGGATGGACATCTCAAACCCCAAACCCTTCTTTGTACCTATTACGCACCAACCTAAGCACTGGAAACAGTCTAGGAACAGGGGGTCAAGTTCAGGGGCCAAGAGGCCAGTTCATGACCTCAAAGGGATTATAACTTTCTAATACCTTAAGAATGGTCTCAATATGTTTAAATCCCATAGTGGTTAGAGGCAACCCTGAAAATCATGTATTTCATCATTTTGCAGATGAAGGGGGTGGCCTGGCTGTGGCATCTCAGGCCGCCAGCCCCACAGTGCTCCCCACTTCTGGGCCATCACTCCCGTTGTGTACACTTGCCACCTCGGGTCCCGGTTGCGAGCTTTAAGGTTCTGACCTGATTCTTTTGGGCAATCTTTTGTCCCTTTTTCCAGCGGAGAACTGGTGTCAGGGCTGGCAGCTCCCTCTCCTCCTCCCCGGTCACGTGCTCGCTGAGGCTGTAGGCGGCTTCAAACACGATCGGGCTGATGACGTCCTGCACCCTCCGCTGAAACAATAAACAAATACACGCTTTAATTACTCATCCTGGCTGACAGTTGGGGAGCACTTCACAGTTTACAAAGACCTTCCACATGGACTGCCTCATGTGATCATCACAATCGCTCTTGTGAGGTAGGATTTCGTTACTTGCATATTTTAAATGAGGTGACTGGGGCCTAGGGCGTTGTTAGCGTCTTGTCCAAGGCCACTCCACTGATGGGTGGGGGCTTTTCTTCTGTACCTTGCCTTGCCTTTCCTAAATCATCGTCTCTTGAGCATATGGAAGACATTACTTTACTCATCTTCCAAATATTCTTAGAAGCCAGTTGGGAGGCAGGAGAGCATCTGTACTCACTGCTAACCCTTTGCGTTCACAGTGTTTTGATGATCAAAGCTCTTTTGCATTGAGATAAATATGGATTTTGTGTTAGGGCAGGGGACCCAAAGACACTGAAGGGTCCAGTGTGGTCACAGAGTTAGTCATCAGTGGAGCCAGGGATGAAAGTCTGACTTCTGGCCTGTGATCTTTCCTTTGAAATTCAGGAACCTAGAGACCCAGGGGAATGGTAGATTGACAGTTGCAATGGGAAAAGAAAGGGAAGAGAGTAAATGTGCCCTGAACACCTACAAGATGCCAGCACCTGTGCTAGGTGTTCTAGGGAGATGAGCAACATGCCTGAGCCCTGTAAGCGAAGGCTCATTATCCTCCATTGTACACAAAAGGAAGGTGCAAGATTATGTTCCCCAGGGCATATGGCCAGTAAGGATTTTGAGTGACATCTGTTCAGCCCTGGAGTTCTTTGTCTTTTTGCACAGAATGCCATGCAAACTCCTCCCTGCACGCCTCCTAGGCCCCCACAGTCTCACAAGTAAGAATCAGAGGCAGGAGTAAAGCCAGTAGGGAGTCCTGCATTCTGGGCCAGCGTGCAGGCTGCTCCAAGGCCTTCCAAGTGGAGCAGGGCAAATCTGAGAAGTGGCAATGGAAAGTGGCACAAACAGCCAAGTCCCTAGGGAGAGATGGGGTGTTGGGCAGCAGGGAAGTAGGCATGGCCCTGGCAGGGAGCGAGAGGAGAAGCTGGGCAGGCAGGCAGAGGCCAACTTCAGGGCCACGAGCACAGAGCTGAGGATGTCACGCTATTTATTCTCTGTGTTTGGGGTTTGGAGCAAAGTAGTGCTGTGATCAAAATAGTAGAAAGTTCTGAAGGTCTCATGAGGCATGCAGGGAGGAGTTTGCCCCCTCTACCCGCCAAGACCCAGTGTCCCTCCCTAGAGACACACATGCCTGCCAGTTTGGGGATACTTAAGTATCCATCCAGTCTAAGCATATGCAGCAAGTGGTAGCTCATCTCACACTGCACCTTGCTTTCTTCACTGAGCATGTATCCGGGAGACGGCCTGTCAGTACCACCTCCTTTTTAATGACATACAGCAAGTCATCATTTGGATGCCCTTACTGACCCATGTCTGGGCTCAAAGCTACTTTAACAAGCGAGTGGGCGGCAGCCCATCCACAAACTGTAGTGGCATTCTCCAAGATGGGTCCTAGGAACCTCAGTGCCCTAGGGGCCGAGCAGATAAGACAATGGAATTAAATCAGCTGGGGGACACGAAGTTAAATGAATTTAAAGAGGATTTTATTCTGTTTTGTTTGTTGTTTCTGTTTTCATGCCATTGCCTCTGAGAAGGTGGTGGTCCCAAGTTTATTGGGCCATGGAAAATTGTGTTTCCCGAGTTCCTCAGGACAAGGGGGGTGAGTAGAACATGCTCAGAGACACTGGAGGGCAGATTAGACACCTCTCGCAGCAGCCCAGGAGAGGAGATGGTGGGGCAAGCTAAGTGTCATGGGAAGGGGAGGAAGATGTGGCCACGCTGGTGGCTGCTCCAGTGGCTGCTGAGCTGCGGGACATGGAGGACAGGGTAAGGGGGGACAGATGACTCCAGCAGTGGGAGGCTGAGCAACTGGCAGATGACTTACATGTGTGTTCAGGAAAGCATTCAGCTGGGAATAAAGCCAATTATTCAGCATAAATGTAATACAGGACCTCTCCAGGGGAGTGACGAGGGAGGCTTTGGACAAACCATTTCCAGAAAATCCAGATCTTGAACTCCAGATTTTAGGAACAGACCTTGGATACCCATGTCCTTTCAGGGAGCAAAACACATGCCTGGGATCCACATCCTCCCAGCCTACTGACCCTGCTAACCAGAACTTACAGATTACTGGTGGTGTGGAGAGGAATGCATGAATGCAATCATAATATGTCTACAAATAAATTCTCCAGTGTTTCTTTAAGGTTAATGATCTTAAGGTTTTGTATTTAAATCGTTCATGATGAAACAAGTCAGTAATCAGGTTGTCCTTCTGAAGACCAGCTGGTGAGCCAGAGGTAACCTCACATTTCCCGGCTACCAAAGGTGTCCCAGTGACTGGGCCAGCTCTTCTCGGACACAGTTTTACTTAATCCTCACAATACCCAAGCTTGTAAATTATTGCCCCCAATTATTAGACGAGGCAACACAGGCGTGGGAGCTCAAATAAATCGCCTTCCTTCCCAAAGCCAGCAAGTGGAACCAGAAGCAAATCTACTCTCCTTGTTGTCCGTGAAATACTATTGAAATGCCATCCCAACTGCTTTAGGTCCTGACAGCATCCTAAACAGTTACTTGTTTACATAAGAGCACATAGAGTGGGGAAAGAAATGGTTTGCACACTCGGATTAATGTGAATAAATGACAAATAACTAAGAAATAGGGGCTTGAAGCAGGGCTATTTCTAAATGCAGCCACGTAAGCCATGATGGCTGCGGAGGGAAACTTTAGTCACGGCGTACCTTATTTTGGATGAGGGATGAATTTGGACATCTAGGGATGCAAATGCTGCTCTCGGGCAATGACTACAGGAGCCTGTTTTAATTAAGAAGTTTGAAAAGCAGCTTCTTATTACATGTTCCAGTAGCTCTGGGCAGACGAGACCCAAACCACACTGAGACGTGGGTGGAGGTAAAGGCGGTTGCAGCAATTAGACCCAGGCCAACACCCCCAAAAGGATGACCCCGCCTTCCCACGCTGTGCTTGTTTTATCTGAGCTGCAAAGGAAAAGCAGCAGCACCATTTAGTGGTTTCCTTTCATTTTTGGAAGTACAGCTTCCCTGAGCTCAGTACTGCAATTAAGTGGAGGAACTCCTCAGGACAGAGAAAGAGGTTCAGGGCTCTGGCACAGACCACAGTCGCTAAAATTTTACTACTTAAAAAAAAAAATCACCACTACAAACTGAAGCTTCTAAAGTTTAAGCTTCTAAAGTTTCTAATAAATCTTTTTATTCTGACAGAGTGAAAGGCAAGAATCTACCTTTTCCTGCTAAAAATCTATAAGAGTCTCCTGTCTTTGAAAATTGAAGGAGCTCCCAGGGAGGAGAATACCCAGACTGGTGGCAGCATTAGCAGCAGCTGAGGTTTTATGGGGACCTTAACATATGCTCCATTTGAAATTTATTGGGTGCTTACTTTATGCCAGGCAATGTGCTGGGCCCCAGGGAAACAGACATGAAAGACTCTCGGGGAATAATTAGACTCAGGGGAGACAGGCAAGCAATGACAACGCAGTGCAACGTGCACCCGGACAGAGGCGGCTTTGGGAACACAAAGGAAGGACACCTGATTCAGGCTGAGGGCTGGTAGGCTTCCCAGAGGAGATGTGCCTGGGCTGAGTAGAAAGACAGAAGGACATCAGCCAGAGAGCAGGCAAGAGACACGGCTGTACCATGCGGAGAAGGCACAAGGTATCCGGTGGACTGCGCCAGACCCCCAAGGCGGGTAGTGAACCTGGTGGGCACCAGTGGGGGGAGGGAAGCTCACGCAGAAACCAGATCTCAGAGGGACTTATAGGTTGTGTGAACTTCATCCTAAAAGCTAGGATAAGCTGAGAGTGGGTAACATGATGCTAGCGGCTGTTATAAAAAATCCGTCTTGCTACTTGGATTGACAGGGGCAGGGAGGCCAGCATGGAGGCCCTGTGAGCTGTGATCTAGAAAGATGCCTCTAGCTTTAGCATGGAAGTGGGTCTCTGGGTGTAGGACTGGGGAGAAGCAGGCTAGGGAGGAGGCTGCCACAGGGGTTCAGGGGAGATGGAGAAAAGGGGACCCTATCGACCTGGTCAAAGGCGGATGCGTACTACTATTTGTGAGAAACACCCTGGTGACTCGATTCCAGCTGCTACTCTAGGACCCTAAGTAAGCTGGACCTGAACGTACCTCCTGACCCAGAATGTACCTCCTGACTAGCCACGTGACCTAGAAACCTACCTCACCGCCGCTTGTCTCCACCAAACAAGGAAAGGTTTTTCTCTTCCTTAGCTACCCAGCAGCTACAGGGGTAAATTAAATGAAAACAGGAAGGGCTGGCCACGCTTTAAATTTGAAGGTCAGCAAATAAGCAGTTAGCATTAAGCCAGATAATTGGTTTGGGGAAAATCCTCTAAGTGTTTTTAAAGAGACTTCAGTATTTTTTCTTTTTCCAAACACGTGATCTTTTTGTCCCCTCCATCCTCTCTCCTTTCTTACTATTTACTTCTCTGCACTCAACCCTACTTTCGCTTCTGGTTACCTTGTAGATACTCCTAGAAATGAGAAGTCTTCAAAAGTGGGATGCCTTTTCCTTTATCTCTACGTTCATCATAGTTAGAATGGCAGTTGAAATGGTATAGGCTACTTTAAAATTCTCGTAAGCTTGAAGATCTTTTTAAAGCAAACTGAGGATTTTGCATTTCCGGTAATGACAGAGTAACTTAAACGAAGATCTGTCCTCCCGTGACAACTAAAAAAGCTGGACACGAACACGCATGTGTGGACCCCTGACACACACACCTGTTCAGAGTTTTCAGGGAACTATCAAGACAGCCAGGACTTCAGTGTCTCAGCTCTCAAGAAGAAGGGAAGAACACGGAGGTGACCCCAACATTTATCAGCACCTTTTCCTTTGGGTGTTTCCAGATTTGTAAGCAATGTGGAATGAGATGTTTTGAAACTGGTTGTGAAGAAGGGGCTAAAAAGCTGAGTTCTGAGCTAAATTTCTGGCAGTCTTATGGGTCTGTGAAGAGAAAACTTAGACCTTAGGGCTGCTAAGACAGACAGGACTTGAAGGGCCAAGATCCCAAAGGGAAAGAAGGATGGTAAGCTTTCCAGGATGGGGAGAAGCTTGGAACCGGGGAGAACCTGGCCCCCTGGCACCCCATCAAGCCAGGGGGTGTGCTGATCCTCGGGCAGGAGCAGGACACCGTGGGGGGCACGTTTAGTATTGTACCACCTTCATCCTCAAGGTATCTGTTAATCCCACAGCAGCATGGGGCTGTGACACTAAGATGCCAAGCAGCAAGTGTGAGAAGAGAAGATATATTTTACTGGAGATTGAACACAGCAAAAGGGAGGATCAGAGACCAGAAAGTTCATAGAAAATATCCAGATCAAAGCATGGAGAGGAAAAAGGATAGAAAATTCAGAAATAAACCTAAGAGACATACAGGACATAGTTAAATGTAGAACACATTTATAATAATATAATAAATAATACTTACAGAGTACAACTAGCACAATGACTAGCATACTGTAGATAAGCAATAAATTGTGGTTATTTTTACCATAATTTTTAAAATGGCAACTCTGATATGAAAATTTGCAAAAACCTCCCTATTGTGAAATAAAGCCTTACTGTGAACTGTGCATACAGCAAGAACCTATTTCCCATTTTACAAGAGAATAAATTGAGGCCAAGTGTGGTTTCATTTGCAGTCCTACAAGTTAAAAAGTAAACAAAACTTGAAATTAAAAACAAGGGAGAAAATTCTAAAAATAATTTTAACCAAAACTTTATGAAAAGCACAATTGACTGCAAGTCTTATAAGACAGGACTTACACTGGGGAAAAAAAGAGATAAAACTTTATCTTCGAATGAGTTCAGTTAAAAACACTGACTGGATAGTCAGAGCTCTGAAAAACAGCTGAATTCAAAGAACTTCAGAAATCCTCTCATGCAAGCAGGAAGTGGTGAGCAAATCAGTATATCTTGTTTCTAGAAGTTTCTCAATGAGATTAGAGATTTTACTATGACTATATATTACTTTATAAGCAATATTATATCATGGTAATAGGTATCATTATTAGTCTGAAACATAAAATCCTTTGGCAAGCATCAGTTCTCAGGGAAGGCAAGAGAGTGTCAATTACCCAATTAACATATTTCCATAAATCACTATTTATTTATGAAAAACACATAGCCTCATTGTTGCTTTTTCCTCTTGAAAGGTAAAATAACATGGAAATTGGAAATTTGGAAAATGGTTTGCTCTTGTGTTTGAGAGTCTGTGTGGGGTGGGGTGGTGACCGTGGCTGTGGGAACTGGATCTCAGCTCTGCCCTGAGCTCCCTGCCAGGACGGGGCACCCAGGCAGGGCTGGGGATGACGGGGGTGGGGGGGTGGGGGAGGAGCAGAAGGATGATGGATGGATGTTTTAGTGGCTCTCTGGAGGAACCTCAGTTGGGCTGCCTTCTGCCTTGGCTTCTGTGTGCCTTGTGCCCGGCACCATGTGAGGCATGGGGCTGCAGAGAGGTGGCAAACAGGGAGTGGTGCAGAGGAGAAGGTGCCCATACAAGAACCATGGGAACCCGACGAGGGAGGGATCACTTCTGGCCCAGAGGGTATAGGAGTGGGCGTGTCACGAATCCCTGGAGAGGAGGTGACCCTGGAAGCAAAACTAGACCTTTAGCAGGCTGGCACAGGGATGGCAACAAAGGCCACCCTTATCAGCTGGCCAAGATAACGTGGAGGCCTAATGGACAACTATGTGTCGGGGAGCCAGGCGGCAAAATGAGGGGAAAACAAGGATATCAGACAATCCTAGGTCCAAGGAGCCCTAGCTCCATTTCTTACAAACCGCGTGACTTTGGTCACTTCACTGACTCTCTCTGAATCTGTGTTCTCAGACATACGACGGGTTGACAGAATCCACCTTGCATGACTGTCGTGAAGATGAGAGACAATAGCCATCGAGCACCTTGGAGAGCTCCTGGCCCACAGTAAGAGTCAGCTGTGCGTGCACCATCAGCATCACCCCCACACCACCTGGGAAGGCCCTGGGGGGCAAGACCCCAAGGTGGGGAGCAGCGGGGGAAAGCAGGCTGGAACCGGGGCCCAGGGCCTCAGAAACGATTCTGTGAGCAATAAGGACTGCCATGAATTTTTAAAGTCAGCCTCAAGACAAGAACCCCAAAGATGATCTAAAGGATCGATGGGGGTGGAGGATGAGAATGGGCCTTCTCAGGGCTGGGGCACCCATCCCCCAGCTGCTCCCATCCCCCAACCCACATTGGCTGCCATCAGCAGGCAACTGCCCCTTCTGCAGAGACCTGTCCTTGGTTAAATGGGAGCATCTCGCCTAGGTTTTACACCCCTCGCCTCTCCCCACTGGGCCAGCCTCCTAGCGACGGACTGGCCTGGGGTTCAAAAGGCTGACCCCTTGCCTCAAGGCGGGGCGGAACTGCAGGATAACTCAAGCTCCAGAGCTCCTGCTGGGTCAGGCGGAGGCTGTCTCCAGGGGACAGCACCTGCCCATCCTGCTTCCCTTGTTCCCCCTGTCCTCAGAGCTCCTCTTAATAAATCATACGAACTCGAATTCCTCTCTCAAGCTCTGCTCTAGAGAACCTGACCTCACACAGTAACCCGCTGTTACCAGAAACTGTGGCAAAAGTATAAACATATATACACACACGATATGCAGACAAAATAAGGACTGTGGAGGCAGGAGAGACAGAGTCCCTGCTTGCTCAATACCTACCGTCCACCCTGCGGCATCCCAAGGAGAATCCCCTACGACCACCTGGAAACCATTCACTGTAGAGATAAGGAAATTGAGAGACAAAGAGACTCATCAAGACAACAGAGCTAGCACCCTTCTCTCCTCTGCCCCCAGACTCTGAGAGAGCGAGAATGCAGCAGAGATCAGAGAGGGATTCTGGGATGAGGGGAGTCTTTGAACCTGCAGCCCTGTGGGCCCCTCTGAATCCCAGCTTCTTCCTGGGCGGGAAACGCAGCAGAAAGGGCCGGGTCGTGATAGCTGCAAATGGTTTCCTAAGTGACCCAAATGGGCCCTGAGTGCCCCCAGGAGATACTGGTCTGCAGAGGACAAACTCCTCCTTGTTCAGGCTCTGGCCTGCATGGCCACCACTGGGTGCCTGACGTATTGTGCAACGATTTGTCCCTGTGTCTGTCTCTACCGCCAAACCGCGAGATCAGCGTGGCATGGGGGCGGGAAGCAGACTCCCAAGGCAGTTCATTCCACAGCAACTCAGATCTCTATTTTTAAAGCTACAGGTGTCAGAGGATTCCCACATGTAGCTGACACTGTTAGTGCCCCAGCTGCTACAGGGCACTGGCTACACCTACAACCTTCTCAGGAGAGCCGCCCTTAGGTGACAGGGCCATCTCTTTGCAGAGAAGCCTGCAAAGTGACAACACCCTGTGATGGACAGAATTCTAAGATGACCCAGTGACTCATGCCCATGTATAATCCCGTCTCTTAAGGGTGGGAAGGACTGGACATACGATGAGTGTCACTCCTGTGATGATGTTACGTTGTATAGCAAAGGTGAAGGGAATTTGCGGATGTAATGAAAGTCCCAAATCAGTAGAATTAAGTCAATCACAAGGGAGCTGATCTGGGCAGGCCTACTTAGGTGACCCCTTTCGAAAAGAGCTGCTAAGAGATGGGAAGCAGGAGAGATAGTCTCTTTCTGTTCTTAAAAAAGCAAGTCACCATAGGCTCCACAGCTGCAAGGAATGAGTTCCACCAACAACCACGTGAGCCTGGGAGACGACCTCAAGCCGCAGAAAAGACCTGGCTAACACCTTGATTGCGGCCTTGGGAAACCCTGAGCAGGGGATCTGGCTGGGCCATGTGCAGACTCCTGTGGGATAGTAGATGTTTATTGTTTTAAGCTGCTAAGTCTGTAATTTTTGATATAGCATCAAAAAAGAATACCTGCCCCATTCTCCCGGCTGGCTGAAGCAGCGGGATAACAGCCAGTCCCCTTGCTGCTGGTACTGTGAGCTCTACCCCAGAGCTCTCCCAGGACTTAGGCTGAGGCTAGCCTTCTCCTGAGACCACAGCCTCACTCAATGTTCTCCGTGTCCCTTTCTGTTTCCCTCCCTTTGAGAGGACTCCCCCAATAGATCTGGCAGAAACCCTCATCTTAGATTCTGCTTCTGGAACTGGATGCAAGATACCATGTAATAATTTCCATACTGAATTGGTTGGTTGCAAATCCTTAAAGAGGTGAGAAAAGCTGGATAAAGTGCTAGGGTGGCCCAGAGCTCACGTCTGACCAGGTAGATCCGCATGGATAGTGGGAACACGTGGGGATTACATGCAGACCATCGATTCGACACTTACTCTCCACTGTGTTCAACTTGGAGTCTTTGTCCTTCTTTTATTTATTCTCAAAAAGAACAGAGCTAGGTCTCCAAGAATAAGTGTTAGGACCCAGGAGGGTGGATTAAAGACACAGATCAGCCCTAGGTCTCCTCAGAGCAAACATTTTTTTTTTTTTTAATTTTTATAGCTGCTCGTGAAACACCTTTGTCCGATGCATGTGAGATACTGAGATTTACAAAGGGCAAAGCTCAGAAAGAAAAAGGCTGGGACTCAGACCATCCACAGGATTAATAATGAGCTTCTCAACCTCGAAGAGTTGATCTATTATTGCACGTCACATAAACCATAGACTTCTTTTGGTTTGTTTTACTATTGTCAATCAAAATTATATCTTAAACCACAGAGGTTCTTAACCTAGAAGAGAATTCAGAGTGATGTGAATTTGGATGGAGAAAAAAATGTAACATCTTTATTTTTATTAACCCCTGACTGAAATGTAGCATTTCCTTCCATTATAAATGTAGGCAGCAAACCACAGAAGTATGAGAAAGACCCGTGACTCTGTCATCAATAGAAATCTGAGATATTTCACATCATATTACAATTATAGATACACTGAAATAGTGTTTATCCTCATCAGTACTTCCAAATTTCAGATCTCATTATTAAATGCATTAACAAAAGCAGGTATATGTTATAATTATTTCATAAATGTAGTTTTAAAAGCACTTTGATAACTAAATTTCAGTATAATTGAATTTATTTGTAATTCTATATATTTAATTATATGTACCTAAAAACATTATTCTGAGAAAGGATCCATATGCATCTCCCAACAGCCAAAGGGATCCATGCAAAGAAACGGTTAAAACTTTCATCTTCATAGTAAAACGTCATGAGAGAGACCATCCTGTGGTTTCTGAACTGCTTCAAAATATGCTTCAAAACTGCAGAAAGAAACCTTATGTTGTTTCAATCTTCATAGGTTATATGAACTCCTTGGTCTCAGCAGTTAAAAATATACCGTCCATTACATTTTATGACAAGTTCTAGGCCTGGGCTCAAAATCACCCCAGGGCCCCTGGGGTTTTAAGAATTTGGTCCTGGATAGATGTTTCAGACCAGGGTAGAGCAGAGCCACTTCGATGCTGGGAGTTACAGGACAGCATCTGTTCCCCCGTGTGAGCCCACAGGGGGAAGGGCAGAGACAGAGGGCTCTCTGGGCTCCATGCAGTGTTCACTGCTTTTACAAAAAGAATCCTGACCTTCCCAGGGCAGGCCTGCTGCTTCATGAGCCCTGAGAGGGTATCTACGAAAGCTGAGAAGCTTCCCCTAGACCTTGGTGGTGTGTGAAAATCCTGAACCGTGACCGAAATGAAGAAGAGAGTCAAAAATGCCGACCCCACAAGATTTCCAAGTTACTCAAACCACAGTGGGCTTATTTGCTCAGCTCGGGGGCTAACCGAACCAGCACAGTTGCTCTGAATGACTTGCAGCTTAGCCAGTGAAGAAAGCAGCTGCTCCCAAACCTGTGATAAAACAAGGTCATCAAAATTCCAATAATTTCATCAAACCTTGTTCATTCTCTGGTCTATTCCACTCTCCCCCTTGCCACTCCATTCCCACTGGCTTTCACCAGGTCACCGATGGCCACCGCATTGCTAGATCCAATGACAGCCTCTCTCTGGCCCCTACAGGTGTTCCTCATAGTTGAATCACTTCTTCTTGAAGCTCATCTTTCCCTGACTCCCCCACGGGATGGCTTACTCCTCTGTCCCCACTGCTCTCATCCTTCCGAGATGGCATCTAAAGCAGTAAATGGCATTTAGTGACTCAAATATCTCCCCCGGCCCCCAACTAGACTGAACTCTTTGGGAGCAGAGGCCACCTCACACTCATCTCAGCACGCCCCACCTTTAGCACAGTGCATGGGACAGAGAGGACACCTCGGTAAATATTTGCTCAGATGTACACGAACTGAGATGGACCTTCACCCAGTAGGAAGGCATTTGTGAATTTTGGGACCACCTTTCCTATGAAAGACAGCTTTAATCAATAAGCTGACCCTACACCTACAGTCAATGTACAATATAGGTATAAACATTTTATTAAACATTTACCTGAAGCTTCATTTCTTTGCTCTACCTTTACTTCCTTTCTGTATTTATATCTCACATCTCTACTGCTTTGCTTTTCAAATCTTCCCTCCTTTGTGACCTTGGCTATTTTAAACATCTTTAAGCTCAAAAGAAGCAGTGTCATGCCTATCCACAAAACCTTATTAAACCACTTAATAAATGCCACTTACGAGGCCTCTTAACTAGAGCTTTTGGGTTTACTGGGATAACGTGAGATCCTGAAGCAGTAACAAAGTAGACAGGCACGGGGCTCTACTTTGTGGGACTGAAATGCTGTCAAATGGATGCTCCGAGTGAGGTCTCATTTTGTTTTGTTCCCTTCAGCATTTGCACTTGACATCTCTGAATTCAACTAACATTGACTGATCACCAACACACTGGACTGCGCTACATGCTTTTATACGTTAGCTGGAATAATCTCATCATAGCCATTATTTTTTTCCAAATAGTGAAACTCGGGCTCAGACAAATTAAGTCTATACATGTGTCATGTTAGAGTCTGCCTATATGATCTGAGAAGACTGTTCAAGCTGTCTGGAATCATAGCAGAATACTCTGAACTATCACTGTATTTCCAGAATCTGTGCAAGTAGGTAATTAAAAAAAACCCAGAAATCATTTATCATATCTCCTTCTCATCTCCTGTCCCACCTTGCCATTAGATGGAAACGTTGAACAAATTTAAGATGAACTATGAGTTTTAACTAAACAATTTAGATAATGAAAAAAATTTCACCTTCCTCTTGAGTAAATATAATAGTAAACAGCCCTGCCCTCAAAAATTTGAAATCTAATTTAGGAGATACAACAAGACTTTGAACCCAGCTGGCCATTCTAAGTCTGTCCCTCCTTGTTCCCAAGGCAAGGTTGCTACTTCCTACTTATGAAACTTGCCTTGGCCTCACTCCTCCCTCTCCCCCAGCTAGAGGTCAAGGTGAATCCCAGTATCTCCTCATCCAACACATTTTCCCCAAGTGTCTCTTTATCACCTAGTTACAATGAATGACAGTGCCACTTACTGGGCATTCACTTGTTGTTGAAGAATGTATTTTCCAAAGATGGTTGCAAAACATCTCCCACGATACATGCTTTTCTGCAATGTGACATTGCTACTTCTCCCACCAAGAGCTAGGCCTAACTCCCCTGCCCTTGGAGAGATGACCATGCTGGAGGTCCCAGGCCTGGCTAAGCCCAGCTTCCTAAGCCATCCCTGCCCAGGTGCCAGACATGTGAATGAAGAACCTTAGACACAGATTCCCCACACCCAGCTGTCTGCAGCATGGAGCAGAGACCAACCATCCCCAACGTGCCCTGTCTAAATTCCTTGCCCACGGAATCTGTGAGCATAAAAAAATGGCTGTCATTTTTTTATGGTGGTTTGTTCCACAGTAGTTGATAACTAAAGGTTGGGGTGGTTTGTTCCACAGTAGTTGATAACTAAAACATTCATCTTTTGTGATGCATAGTTATTTAAGAGTGTTAGGGGTGGGGATCATGTCATTCTTTGATTCATCTTACACTGTGTCTGGCACAAGAATTGCACATAAGTGTTAAACATCCCTCATCCTTTTGGTTAGCAAATATTTATTTAGAATATACTCTGAGCAGAACAGAGTGTGGCAGGGTCTTCAAAGGGAAATGAGATTCATCTTGCCTCACGGGGAGTTTATAATTTCTCTTTAGAAGAAACAAGGCCTGTTTGCAAACACTTTCAATACAAGCCTAAATAGACACAAAGTGCTGTGACAATTCATAGGAAGGAGAATCCCTTCCCTAGTTAAGGATGGTGGAGACTGTATAGGAGGACGAGTGTGAGGGGGTGGAGGATGAGAAGGGACTGTGAGGGAAGGGTGGCTGTGTGGGTGTTCCCCATGGAACCGAGGCAAACAAGCACAGGGCACAGCCGTGTGACAGCAAGGGCAGGGAAAGGACTAAGCACGTGATTCTTGTGAAGAACTCGTAGCTCGTGGATGAAAAGAGCATGACGCCACTTACTTTGGGGGAGTCACACGTTTTCGGGGTGTTGACCTCCACCTTAGTGCCCACGACATGAAGAGCAGGGGCCTTTCTGAAAACAAAACACCAGCCTCTGGTGCCAGGAAGCTGGAGTTCTGGGGTCCATCTGTCTGCCAGCACCTACCCACCCCCCCCCGCCCCCCAACAAATAACACCAGGACTTACAGCTTCACTTGAAAGACCATTCTAATCTGAAGTTTCCAAGAAAACCTCAAAGAAACAAACAAAATCCTCTAGGTTTATAAAACACACAATAAAAGAGTTGGTCCTGCTCACTATATAAAACATTATTTACATCTTCAAATTTATATCACTGAAAAGTCCAGTAAAAAGGCTTTTATTAGAATATGGAAGTGTCTCCAGGAACTTTAAACACAGCACGACTTGTACCAAGGACAAACTCATCTAAAATGATTCACAAATACTGAGGCACTACTGGGGTCCCCAGGACAAAATTGTTTAAATTGATTCACACAGTCCTGATGAACTCTCTGGAGTCCATGAACCAGCATTCTTGATAGATCTAGAACCAAAGATGATGAAAAAGGTTTTGTTTGTTTGTTTTGTAAGTCTTAATTGGTTGAGTCATCTTCCACTAAATCTCTGTTTGCACTGGTATTCCATATAGGCACTTTCTGTTAGTAGAAATAGCTGAATTTTATGTTCCTGAAATAGTATTTGTGCTATATTTATGATCTCTTTGATCTTAACCTTTTAAAGTGAGTAATTTAATAACACTTTTTATATTGGAAAAGGAAACATAAATGAATGAGGCTTCTGTAAGTCACTACCTTCTCCAAGGTAAATTTGACCATAATCTTTAAAAGACTATTCTGGGCCGGGCACGGTGGCTCAGGCCTATAATCCTAGCACTCTGGGAGGCCAAGGTGGGAAGATCGCTCAAGGTCAGGAGTTTGAAACCAGCCTGAGCAAGAGTGAGACCCCATCTCTACTAAAAATAGAAACAAATTAATTGGCCAACTAAAAATATATACAAAAACTTAGCCGGGCATGGTGGCACATGCCTGTAGTCCCAGCTACTCGGGAGGCTGAGGCAGGAGGATCGCTTGAGCCCAGGAGTTTGAGGTTGCTGTGAGCTAGGCTGATGCCACGGCACTCTAGCCCGGGCAACAGAGTGAGACTCTGTCTCAAAAAAAAAGACTATTCTGGAAATACAGCCATAAAGAACACACAGACACCCCTATACATAGCCAGAATACCCATTTATGTACAGATCAGCTCACACCTGGGTATGAACAAAGATGGACCATGTAGCAAAAGCTCTGGCTGCAATTCAGATAATCACCTGTAATTAAGCATCCCTGCTTGGCTTTCCCACATCAGGCCATGCTGGGCAGGAATAAAAATAGCTGTGAGGAATGACCACTAATTGTGAAAACAGGGCTACCCTCAAATTAAAGATGGTTCCTGTTAAACTTGAATTATTTAAAAAAGAACCTTCAGTCCTTCCACAGGACCACATCTGCCAGAACCCTCGCCCCCCCACCCCCAACATCTCTCCCAGGCCTGGGCTGATTCTGGGCAGTGATGTTTCTATAGGATTTGATGGGCTTTGTACACCTTATTACTATGATAGGCGGCACCAGACGTTTTAACTCCTTTCTTTCTTGGAAAAGTTATATTCTAAATCTAGACCATGCAAAAAACTATGCTGCTGGCCAACGGACATTCATCTGTTATCTTTCAAGTGTCTTTTGCTGTGTAGAATGTAAATTAATCCCTCCTATGCTGATGCCTTAATCTGGGAGGCAGGTCTTGCCCAGACATTTAATCCCAGAAACGAAGAAAATGTAGATGCCATTCACAATGAACACTCATCTTCCCATCAAGCTTGGGTCCATTGTCAATCCTCCTTTCCTCACCTATATGTTGGAAAAAAAAAATGTTGAGCCCAATTTTTTGCCCTTACACCATTTTTCATGGGCAATAGAGTCATCTTCAACTTCTCCCCCTGTAGAACTGAGCCGCCCAATTTCTGAGCACAAATCCAAGCTGTCTCCTGGTTTGCAAGAACACTATCAGCTGCCACTCACCAAGGGCCTTTCGAAAACACTCGTGTTCCTAAGGCAAGGGGCAAACACTGAGTTCTCCACTGCACACAAATGCCCTGCCGTTGTTATGGCCCAGGCACATGGTCACAGTCCCCCAGAAATCTCTCACACTGGCCAAGAGGCAGGCGTGTGCCAAGAAACAATTGCCTTTCAAGTGTCTATGCCAGAGGGACAATATTAAACACCAAGAGTAGTAAATGATAACCACCCTCCCTGGGGACTTGCTGTCCTCCGCAGCCCCAGCCGAGGACCCACAGAGATCAAACGGCAGGAAGCCAGCGCTGGGAACAGCGCTCGGTGAGGAGGTCTGCTCTCCTCTGTGGACAGCCTTCTCGTGACCCCTGTTCAACACCCCTTTATTCTCACGCTGAGAACCGGTATCTCAGGGGTTCAATGTGAGACTGCAAAAGCGATCCCCACAACCATCCAACAGAAAGTATACACTAGGGCACTCCCCAAAACACGGGAGATCCTGGTGATGGTCTTGGTGAGTGTCAGGGGAGTCTGTGAGCTCATGGATTTCCACGACCCTTGGGGCTCAGAGGAGGGATTTTCCACAAGTAAAAAACATTCCTCTAGAGCTGCAGTGTCCCATATAGCATCCATGAGCCACATGCAGTTATTTAAACTTAAATTAATTAAAATTTAATATGATTTAAAGTTCAGTTCTCCTGTCCTACTAGCCACATTTCGAGGGCTCAGTAGCCACACGTGAGCAGTGGCTACTATACTCAACAGGACAGTCTTTACCAACGCAGCATCATTCCAGTGAACATTTTTCAGATGATCTCCCTGGGAACCTCTGAGACCCTCTTGGATGGAAGGGCAGCAAATCTCAGCATCTGCTCGGTGCCACAACAGAAAATTGCATTTGAAACAGGATATTTCCTCATAACATAAGGATTCCGAATGACCCACGCTATGATGAAAGATAGACTCGCTTTGTTCAAAGCCAGAATAAGTATTGTAGAACTTTGCCCTAAGAATGTTAAGGTACGTGGGGCAAGACTACAGCAATCTGCTTGACTAGGGGACACTGATGGGCCATCAGCACTGGCCTGGGTGCTGAGAGCATGTGGCCTTCTGCCTGCAGGCGGTTTAATCCCTGCCCCACCCCCGGCCCCCAGATCTTCTGTATGTCGGCAGCACGTCACACATGCACACTGTATCACACTCGTGTGTCACCTACAGATGGTGAACAGAGACATGAAGCAAAAAAAAAAAAAAAAAGAGCTCAACCGTTCCAAGTTATTACCCCAGTAAATGACTACATATAAGTGACCACACCATGTGATGTTTTAACCAGCCGCCCTCCCTTAGAGAGCCATTGATGGCAGTAAAGAAACAAAAGCATCTTTTAGCCTCGGACTGTAATAAAACGTTGCTCACACAGGGGCTGCTGAGCGATTTTTCCAGCATTGCAGGAGCCCACCTCCTTTCAATATGAATCATATTATAGCTCAGATAAGCATATGGTCCAAGTTTATAGAGGACTTTATGAATACTTATTCCTTCTAGAAACCACATGAGAAAATACTTGTCCCTATTTTATGAGGGGTGAACAGTTGAACGCCAGAGAGATTAGGAACCCTGCCCAAAGCTGCATGGTAATGAGGGAGCAGGGGCAGGATTAGAATCCACTCCAGCGGGAGGAGAGGCGGTTTCTTGGCCCCCAGTCTCCCTGCTCGCTCTCCTGCTCCTTTCCTGTCTATTCTCCAAATAAGAACCAGGGTAACCTTCTTAAAACATAAGCAAAACCACACACCCCATGCTGGAAACCTCTAACAGCTTCCCTCGGCTTGTCTAATTAAACTACCCCTGAGCATGGCCCACCAGGGCCCTCGGAACTGGCTCCACAGACCTCCCCTCTCTCCTCTCCCCACACTCCCCCTCCTCCACCAGACTCTGCCCCAGTAGCCTCCCTGCCACCCTCAAACACCCGTTTCTGCCTCCAGGCCACCGACTTTGCTGTTCCCTCTGCCTGCAGCGCTTTCCCCACCCCCAACACTCAGCATGATGGCCCCTTCTCAAACACGTTGCCCTGGCCACTTCCCTCACAGCACCTATAATAGGCAATCTGTACTTATTTATTCCTTACACGTTCACTTTCCATCACTCCTATTACGTAGTGAGCTCTGTGAAGAGTAATCATGCCTATTTCATCAACGTGTAAATAGTCAGCCCAACAAAAGACTCAGAAACGAACTGAATAAATTAATGACCTGGATGGATGTCTTTCCTTAGGCTTCACCGATAGGCCTCAGCGCTTTCATGGATGGGAGGAAGAGGACCTCTGTGTGATTTCCCTCAACTTTCTGAAACAAACTCTCCTTTCAGGGCTTAAAAGGGGGAAGTGAGAAATACTGAACTCTACACCAAGGACATCTGCCCAAAACTATAGCTTTTGGGTTTCTGCTTGATGGTGAGTAAAGTAAAGAGAGGGGACATTCAGTAAAGGTGAACTGTAATTAAGGACTGAGCACGTGATTTCCGCACCATTAACAGAGACGACACAAAGCCCTCCGTGTGGAAACCCTCTGGCTGAAGATTTGCTTCTGTAAGTAAGGTTTTCCTAGATATCTAGCTCACGTGTCTGTCTTCTGCCACCCTCCAGCTATACACAATAGGGTACACGCCAAAAGGTGCAGCTGGACATCTAAACAATCTGCTTCTAGAGTTTACTTGTTGAATGGAACGATGTATCTCTGTAGCTGAGTTTAACACAAAGTGTTGCGGAGTGTAGAAAACTAGAAAAATTTGCCTGACTAAATGGGAGATTCGACTCCTTACTACTTAGTGTCTCTCTAAGCCTATTACCTACACTCAGTCACCAGTTTCTCCCCATTCCTTCCCAATTTAAAGCTCAGATACTTTACAACTGCAGATGTCTCAAAGCATGATCTTGCTTCTCCATGTCTGCGGACGGGCGGGCTGTGGGGGGTGTGATCTGAGGTGGGCGGTGCGGCAGGGCATGGGGCAGCAGAGGAACCTTGACAATGTCTTACAACTGATCCAACCTCCAATAGAAATGCTTGCCCCTCTGCATCCTTAATCTATTTCCTGGCTGAAATGGATAGGCTGCTTCTCAGTTCCAGGAAAGTAAGAACTGCGGAAGTCACGGGTCAGGACTGGACTCCATACACCTCCAATGGGGTATGCAACTGCTCCTTTCATCCAGCAGGGGGCGCCATCACTGCCCTTCCCCAGCCCAACAAGACCAAATAATGGGTGTGGAGGGAAGAGTAGGCTTCTGGGTTAGATGCCCCCGGTTTGAGCCCTTTCAGCTGTAGTAACTTGGGAGAGACCCAAGGATTTTACCTCTCTGAGCCTCTCCTCCAAAAAGGGAAGAGGTAGGTGAATGGATATGCATCTCACAGTGTCTGGCACACTGGGTGGAAGGGGCTGTCCGTGTGTTTGGTGAAGCAAAAGCCCTTGTCACATGGCCCCCTGTCTGTTACTTGTCAGTAAAGAAACTCAGAGATGCTTCATTTAAAGCTTAACGGCATGCCTTAATTCTCAGGAAAAATCACACGTCACTTCTCTCTTACCATAACGTGACTGAAACCACTTGGGGGAAGCAAAGTCGTGCCATGGTATCATGACCCCCTTGGATACCAAAATCTGCAGATGCTCAAGTCCTTTATATGAAATGGCATTGTATTTGCATATAACTTGCACACACCCTCCCATATATTTGAAATCATCTCTAGATTACTTATAATATCTAATATTAGGCTATTAAGTAGGAAATGTCTGATTTCCTTAAATACTAAGTTTGACAGCTGATATCTGACATCTCACTTTGACATTTCTTGTTTGACTTTTATTGTGAAGTTGAAGTTACATCCTCAGCCTTTCAAGCACCTGGTTTGACTAGTGATTATCTTTCAAATCTTTTTTAGAGCAATTTTTGTGAAACCATGGGTAAATCAAAAATTCGTGTAATTTTTGAAAATGAGTTCTGTCGTGGAACCAGTGCAGTGCACACAGCTCAAAATATCAATGAAATGTTTGGAAAGGATGTGGCTAATGAACACACAGTATGTCGATGGTTTGAGAAGTTCCATTCTGGCTATTTTAATCTTGAAAATAAGCCATGTGGGTGACCTGAAACCAAGGTGGATAATGACGAGCTGAAAGCCATAGTGGAAGCGAATCCATCTCAACCTATGCATGAATTAGCAGCAAGGTTTGACGCTACTATTCCAACAATATTGGACCATTTGAAACAAATGGGCAAGGTAAAGAAGCTGGATAGACGGGTTCCATGTGAATTAATTGAGCACCAGAAAAAGAAATCATCTCAAAGCTTGCCTTTCTTTGCTGTCACTACACAAAGGTGAAGCATTTCTATACTATATTGCTACATGTGATGAAAAATGGATTCTTTTTGACAATCACAAGCATTCAGCACAATGGCTAGATAAAGATGAAGTGCCGAAACACAGTCCAAAACCAAATAATCATCCAAAAAAGCTAATGGTGTGTGTTTGGTGGTCCAGCGCTGAGATTATCCACTACAGCTTCATGAAACCAGGTCAATTGATTATAGCGGATGTCTACAGCAACCAATTGGATGAAATAATGAAGATGCTTGTGATTAAGCCGCTGAGATTGGTCAATAGAGACAGGCCCATCCTCTTGCAAGACAACACTGGACCACATGTCACCCAAACAATGCTGCTCAAACTACAGAGGCTGGACTTGGAAACTCTCTGTCACCAGATCATGTACCAACTGACTACCATTTCTTCCAGGTTTTGGACCACTTCTTGCAAAGAAAAATATTCAATTTTCAACAAGCTGTGGAAAATGCCTTTGGTGATTTCATCGTCGCTTGCTCTCCAGGCTTCTTCACTGCTGGCATAAGCAAGCTACAGTTAAGATGGCAAAACTGTGTGATAGTTTAGGTGCACATTTTGATTAATTGTACTGTTTCTTATTTGAGATATAATAAGCTAAACTTTTGATTCAAGATTGGATATTTCATATTTAATAAACCTAATACAATGTAAATGTTATATAAATAGTTGTTATACTATATCGTTTAAGGAATGTTGACAAGAAAAAAAGTCTGTAAATGTTTGGTACATACATAACGATCCATTTTTCTTGAATATTTTCAACATGGTTGGTTCACTCTATGGATGCAGAACCCATGAATAAGAAGGGATGACTGTACTGAGCAAAATAAACCCCATTTAATGAGGCTCAGACCTTAAAGATACTCGAGTGGCTGGAACATATGATTCTGTACAAAGTACTGAGGGAAATGAAAGGCTGGGTTAAGTTGGAGAGTGCTTATCGACTATGGCTGTATCCAGATAATCACATCATGGGTCCACAGCGAGAAACACCATGGTGGGAGGTGAGTGATCCACAAAGAAATTCTACGGTGGATGTTTCACCCTCAAGGAAAAACATTATAGAGAGTCGTAGCTGAAATCACAAGCTTTGGAGTAGTATGGACCTTTGCCCCAGCTCTAGCCAAATAACAGCTGTACAGCTTTGGACAACTTATTCACCCTCTCTAGAGCTCAGTTTCCTCTTTTGCAAAATTACAGTAATGGTGGCACTTGCCACACAGTGCTGGTTTTGATTAAGGGAGATAATGCACACAAGACACCCAACATCAAGCATAGTCTCAGTAATACAAAACATCATTGTTAAAACAAAAACTGTTATTTACAATGACAGCATGAACTCATTCACTGTAACTGACCTCACTTCAAAAAAGTGGAGAAAAGCAGGCCCAGAACGGTGCCTCTCGCCTGTTATCCTCCCCGCTCTGGGAGGCCAATACAGGAGGAGGATTGCTTGAGCCCAGGAGTTTGAGGTTGCAGTGAGCTATGATGAAGCTACTGTACTCTAGCCTGGGTGAGAAGGTGAGACCCTGTCTCAAAAAAAGAAAAAGAAAAGAGAAGCAAAAAAACTAGGAAAAGCCTTTATTCCTCTGTGAGGATCTGCCAATGGACGCAGGTTGCTCCAGGTAGCGGGTGTGACCTTGGACAAGGTTGGCTGAGGGCAGGCACAAAGGGAGATGACAGCTGAAGGCCCCAGCTGGAGGAAGGCATCCTTCATTCCTGGAGAAGGATCTCAGCTGTGAGCTGTGCACTTCACAGCAGCCACCATGTTGCTTTTTTCATTCTTAAAGTAGGGTCTCTAGAGCTTGCTGCATTAGTACCAATAGGTCTGCCTCATTCTTTTTACCTGTTGCTTGTTATATTCCACATATTACTCCATAATAGTTCATCTGACAATCTCCCTATTTGTAAACATTTAGGTAGTTTCAATTTTTCTGCCACTATAAAATACCACTGTGGAAATATTTCTGTAGAGAAAATACCAAAATGTGGAATTGCTGGGTTGAAGGATATGAACAATTAAAGCATTTGGAATAATAAAGCATTTGATGGAAGTCAAATTACACTCCCATTACTAGAAAATGCAAATAACTATTTCCCTATTTTCACCAACATTTGATATTGTTAATCTTTTAAGATTTTTCCTGATATGATGGGTCAAGATGCTCTTTGGTCATTTTTGTGCTTTCTTAATTACAAGTGAGAATAAATAATTTTTGTATCTTGGGCTATTGTATTTCCTAAACTATAAATTGCCTTTTTATATCTTTTATTTGTTTCTTACTGGGGTATATGGTTTTCTTTATTGTTTTAAAAAATTCTTTATATATACTGATTAGAAATCATTTGCCTATTACATATAATTTCTAGTAGTCATTTCTTTCCTACTAGTTGTTTTTACTTTGTTGATGTCATTTCTTGTCATAAAAAGGGATTTTGATAAAATGTGTCAACCTACTATTTATATTAATAGTACTGACATCCTATATCTCGTTTAAGATGATCTCCTCTACTCCAAACTCATCAATAACCTTTCTTATAATTCTATAGTCCTGCTTTTTACACTTAACTCTTAAATCTATGTGGAGTTTATTTTTGTGAACAGCATGAAGTAGGGATTTAATTGTGTTTTTCCAAATGGATACCCATATATGCTATTATTTAATGAACAGTTCAGCCTTTTCCCCAAAATTTGAAACACAATCTCTATCATCTACTAAAACTTCAAATATATATGTCTGTTTCTGAACTCTCTATTCTGTTTCATTGATCTGTTGGTCTACTTTTGTACTAATTTCAGATGGTTTCCATTACTAATTTATAATACATTTTGATATCTAAGCCCCTCCCACTATTTTTTCTTTTTTAAAAAGAAGTCTTATTCTTTTTATCTATTTTCTTTTATATATGAATCAGCCTGTCAAGTTTCATGAAAAAAATCTTACTGTAATAATGTTTAGGAATAACTGATATATTTATGTGGTACATCTCTTTATGCAGTCAAATCTTTTATGTCCTTCATAAAATTTTACAGTTTTCCTTAAATGAGCCCTACACATTTCTTGAACCTTAGATATTTTACATTTGTTGCTGTTGAGAATTGTGTTTTTTAAGTTAAATTTTCTAAGTCCTGGTATACAGGAAAGCTATTGACTTTTGTATTTGGATCCAGTTAACTTGCTGCAATCAATCTCCTACTAATCTAACAGCTTACCAATAATTCTGATTTTCTAAGTAGATAGAATCATCTGTAAATGTTAACTGTGTTGTCTTTCACTTTCCACTATTTATACCTTATTTATATTTCTTGCCTTATTACATTGGCAAGCAGTTTCAGTAGACAATAGCAATGATAGCAAGCATTCTTGCCTTTAGTTCCTACTATGCTGCAAATTATTTCCATATTTCACCATTAAGTATGATGCTCACTCTGGGTTTCTGGTTGATATACTTTATTTAGTTAAGGAAATTTACTTCAGTCCCTAGAATTTGCTACCTGTATTTTAGCTCTGTGGTATATGTGCCTCTATTATTCCAATGCAATGGGCAGGGATCTCACTGTTCCATTCAGTTTTGTATCTCCAATTCCTGAAACAGTTACTGGCTCAAAAGAAGTCTACAATTAATGTTGGCTGAATAAGGAAAAAGGTTTTTGTTTTGTTTTAGATCAGTGTTTGGGGGATAATTTTCCACTTTTAGAAAAATAAAACAAATTTTTACTTTAAGATTCTGATTAAAGGAAGAAATACAAGTTGTCATATGTGAGAATCTTGTTAAAGCCTATGCTGATAGAGTTCAAGTTAGGTTAATATCAGAAATAAAGTCTAATATTGCTTATGTTGATGGTTAGCAGAAGCCATGGTGTCTGAAAGTTACCAATATTCTACCTGCGATTCTCAGGACAATTCTTAAATGTAAATTGCTTCCGGAGATCATATGAAGGCACCTCAGGAATACGCTGCTTTTGGGGAATTACCAACAGTGGACTTGTGTTCATGGAGTGTTAAAAAGTGCATTCTGATGTTTATACCTCATCTCTATTTCCCCTTACTGCTTTCTGGGAACAACACTCGACTGGTGACAAAGGAACTTCTGCTGTCCTATTAGCTTTATTCCTCCTGGCCTCTGTGTTCTTTGCAGGGTGAGAGAGCTTTCTTTTCCAGAGAGCTGCTCTGTCTCTGTTCATATTGCATCCTTCCTTCTCCTCACCCCAAGACCTCCATGGAGCAGATAAGGTCTGGTTTAAGAGCTGTTCTGCTCAGCAAGGATGTCACAGAGGGAGAAGCGAGAGTCTTCAAGGGAAAGTAAAGGCATAACAGAAAGAAAGAAAGAAAGAAACCCTCTTTCCCTCCAATAAGGCTAGGAAGTGTGAGGGAGAGGAGTCTAGAATCTCACAAAGTTGCTGCTGGGTCTCAGTGTTGGGGAGGAGAAGGATCCCAGAGCCCCAGGGGAAGCCACACTGGAAAGCCTCCCTTCCACAGTCACATGACTAGTATCCATGGACAACGTCAACATCTTTATGACATTTACCAAATTTTCATTGTTCTATATTCCACTTTTCGCACCCATTAATTGTAGGTTAAGGGAGAAGAGGATGGAACAAGCCATGCAGCCTCTCGTTCCCCACAAAGGTGGGGTGTGTATACGTGCACATATGGTTGGGTGGGATTCCTAGGAAGGGTGCACTGTCAGTTGGGGAGGAGGGTGTAGGTGGAAGAGGAAGAGAGCTTTCTGCCTGTGGAGCTTCAAAAGGGAAGCAATGTGTTCCTTCTGGCTTTCCAAATCTCAGCTCCTGAGTTCATATTATACCACGACCACTTTCAGGCAGGCTCTGAGGACTGGCAGACCACAGCGAGTTATGAAGGGAAGGGGTGCATCAATAAAGGCCTCTTGAGATGGAGGAAACAGCATCATGTCTCAACTCTGAGCCCGTGTAGGTCCCAGCCACATGCCTGCTCAGGATCCCCCACCCAGCCCAGGCCTCCTGCTCCCCTGGCTGCTCTCCTGCACCAGCCCACAGCGTGGGGCCCATTCCTGCTCTGGGCCTGCTTGGAAGAATGAAAAAGCACAGGGCATGTTTGGGGTGCAGGGAAGAGTCCCCTTTGGCTTGAGTGTAGCACAGGAACAGGACACAGAGGGAGACCAGGACATCAGGAAAAACCAAGACCATATTATGCAGGGCCTTGAACATCCCCCTGGAGAATCTGCAACTTCAGAGGCAATGGGTGGTCCTCAGAGTTTTCTGGGCAGTTAATGAAACTGAAATCCTTTAATACAGAGTAAATGATGTAATGCCTTATTCCTTTGTGTCTCTGGCTCCTAGCACAGAGTCTAGTATATAACAAGTGCTTATTTTTATGGACTAAATTAACTTTTAGACTTACTCTACTCATAATGTTCGGATGTTAAGGACATCTTGAGGAAGGCTGAGTAATGAGAAAGAACAAAATGCTCTTCTGTTGACCTGAAAGCCCGTTTCATAGAGTCTCCTGCAAGGATTAGAGTCCCACTTTCCCTCCTAGTCCAATTTCCCTTTCCCAGATTTTCAGTGTGGATGAATATGTGTTCCTTCCTGCTTTCAGATCTCAACTCCTGAGGTCACATTATATCACAACAGAGGTGACAATCTCCCCCACTGCCTCAGGGAAGAGTAAACCTACAGAGACTACATTTTCCAAACTAAAAAATGAGGATACAGAAATCTATTATGAGGAAAATGCAAAATACATATAATGTTATTTTTTACTGAACATTTACTATGCATTGGATATATGTGCATTATATAATCTTTAAAATGGTCTTTTGAGATAGATTCTATTTGCACCTTATGGATGAGGGTTGTGGTTAAGTGACGAATCCTGGCTTGACACTTCCATGTGACTCTAAAACTCTCGGGCTTTGTCCACGCATATGACCACAATTTCCCACCCCTCCCTACATGTGTGTGCTGAAAATAGGATGTGGTAGCTCCTCCTATCAACAGGCATAGTCCATTTCCCCATCCCTTGAACTTACGTTGGCCAATAAAATGCACAAGAAATGACAGCATGCCACTTCCTAAGCCCGGGCCTCGCAAGGCCTTGCTGGCTTCCACCCTCACTCGCAGAACCTTGCCTAACCAGGCCCGGGCTGGCCTGCTGGATGATGACAGGCACTGGCTCAGTCACCTTGTCACCCCAGTTAACTCCGAGACACCTGAGTATGCCAGCCTCCTGCCAGCCTGCAAGCTGAACTCCAACACAGGAGTGGGTCCAGCCAAGACCAGCCACGCCCCACCCGATCAGCAGAACCACCCAGCTGACCTGGAGACTTATGCACAATAATAAATGGCCCTTGTTCTAAGCCATTAAATTTGGGGGAGGTTTGTTACTCAGCAAACACTAACCGACACACTCTGCCATGCACGTACGTACTTCTGCTGCTCAAAGAACGAAATCCTTCCTACCAGAATGAGGTTCTCGGCAGCAGCCACTCCTGCCGGCTTCTCAGTCTCAACTCAACTCTGTCTCCTCGCCACATTTGCTTTCACTTCGCTTTATCCTTTATTGTAATTCTTGACAAATTCTTTCCAGATGTCTGCATAAAAAGTAACAAAGGAAAGGCACCACCCACTGGCCTTAACTGATCAATGGTACAGCCCTGCCCACAAACCCAGGGATCCCTTCAAACACACACGCCAAGAGGTGTCCAGGCCTTGGGTTCAAGTGGAGG
Source organism: Cheirogaleus medius (assembly GCA_008086735.1). NCBI lineage: Eukaryota > Metazoa > Chordata > Mammalia > Primates > Cheirogaleidae > Cheirogaleus > Cheirogaleus medius. The sequence continues at coordinate 327,172 of VBSM01002035.1, read as the reverse complement.
AGCTCCTGTTTTGAAGAACCCACAGAGACTTCCAAACTTTCTTCCCTTCAGGTGCTTTTTCCCCAGCCCACCTTTAAGTAACCACCTTTGGTCATGAAAAATAAAGTTTTGTAGGCAGAGAGGGCTTCCCATACTTGGGACCTGTGAGTAGGCTCTCTGCTTGTGGATGAAGGCAAACCTCACAGAGCAGCAGCAGCATCTCTCAGGGATGGAGCTCTTCCTGGCCAACCAGTCTTGACCTCTCTCCTCTGATCTTGTTCTGTACCAAGATCTTCCTGCTCACCCCATCTGACTCTCCCACTCGACTGTGATTAATCACCATTGTATCCCTAGCATCTTAAAGAATATCTTGTGCATAGCAGGTGCTAAAGAAGTGTTTGTTGGATAAAATAAATTACTCCCTTCCTGTAGAATCATCCATGGCTCCCCACTACCAGCTTCCTGGCACCACCTTCTAGAGCACAGAGACTTGGGCCCACCTTTCGACTTACTCTCCCACCTCTTCAATCACAGAGCCTCCATACTATCCTACCTCCATGCCTTTGTGTCTGCTATTTCTTCTGCCTAGAATCTCCTTCCCTCCATCTGAGATCTTTTTCATTTTTTAATAATCTTTTTATTTCTATATCTCTGTCACAGGCAGAATTATTTACCTCCTCGGGATGGTAGAGTGGAAAGATGTTATTGCTGTTATTTAATCCTCACTGCCCAGTAAGATACATTTTCTTAGCTCCATTTTATAGAGAAAGACATTAAGCCACAAAGCGTACAATAACTCACTGAAGGTCATATGATTAGGGAGTATTGCAGGTGGCATTTAAATCTACGTCTACCTGTGTTAGAATAATTACATCAGTGGCCCCAATTCTGTTTCTTGTGCTTCCTTCGTCTCCATGAGAACACGCCCAGGCCAGCCTGTTGGAGCAGAGCTGAGTTGCTCCAGTGGCCCCAGCCAGGGCCCGTCTGGATAACCAATGACCAGCTGATCCCCAGCTATGTGAACAAGGCCTGCCAAAATCAGAAGCGCCGTCTAGCCAAGTCATTGCTAATCCCAGATGCATGAACAACATGCTTATTATTATGTGCCACTATTTTTTGAGCTTATTTGTTCTGCAGCATTTTTGTTGTAACAGATAACTGAAACAAACTCCGATGCTCATTTTTCTCAATATGCCTTATTTAAGAAATGTTCATTCGCCAGTCATTTATTGAGTACCTACACATATCAGGGCCTGGGTTGGAGAGAGTGGGCTAAATCAGACCCTGATTTCCGTGTACAATAGAGAAGAGGAGACTGTAGGAGTCACAACTCGGTGTACCCTGCAGACTTCTTACCTGCTCTCCCTGCATCCACACTTACCCTTGCATGCCTATTTCCTATCCTGCAGCCAGAATGAGCTTGCTGAAATGCAATACCGATTACACCCTCCTGCACCGCCTAAACCCTTAGATACTGCGTTGGCCCGTTCTCCCTGACCTCCCGGATAAAACCCTGGGCAGTTCCCATTGTCTCTTGGATAACCCTTAGATCAGGAAAATCTTCCAGTCACTTTAATCTCCAGAATAATCTCAGTGCTAAAATGACCAATCCTGTGTGATAATGAAAAACTCCAAATTCCATTTAAAATTAAACTTTCTTGCATCCTCTAGCTTGGGCCTATTTAAGGCTTTGAAGGCTGCTAGGAGGTGGAGAGCAGCGGACGGAAAAGCTGCAATCACCTTCTCTCTTATCCCCCTTTCCCCAGCAGCTGCTTAGGACACCTTTTGCGGGGAAGAGAGGGGATGGGAAGCCACACCTGGTTCGAATGAGTACCATCAGGTGTTGGTTTTCTCTGACCATGGCAGATGTTTGAAGCTGACTCTCTCACTCTCTCTGGACACTCCTGTGGGTTGGTGGCATCGCACACTGACCTTGTGCAAGTGTTCCAGGTCAACTTTTTTCCAGGCATATTCGAGGGCTCCTTGGAGGTTCCCTAGAATTAGGATCCTCCCCTGATCCTCGCGAGAAGGGATAAGCTCTCTTCTGGCTGGGCCCAGAGCCCTTGGGTTTTGGGTATGGTCCCATTGTCCTTCTCCAGGGTTACCAAAGCTACTATGTCATTTAAATGGCTTCTGGCCAGCTTTCTCCCTGTGATGTGCTCACACATCCTCCTCTTGGAAGGCAGGACATTCTCAAGGCTCCATTAAGTCCCCTTTAAGCTATACATAGACATGAACCTTTGTGCCCCAAGGTTCTGGAAGAGACTCAGACAAGCTCTCTGAGTGGCCTCCTCCTTTCTCTTGGCTTGAAGAGACAAAACCCCTTCTCTCCTCTAAGGGGCTAAAGTCCGAAAACATTATACCACCCTATCAGCCTTCTCCAAAAACTCCTCTAATGTCACACTTCCTCAGCCTCTCTAATGTCAATTCCTCTGTGCCCTCGAGGTTAATAAGAAACTGAAAGTCCAGAGCTGTAGCCTTTCTCTTGTCAAGTCCTAACAGGTGGTCAAGCATCTCAGCTCAGTTTGCGGAAAGACTTGCCATCTCTTGGGGCTCAGGGGACACTGGCAGGAGAATGTCATACATGAACATCCAGTTATACCTTCACCGCAATGTGTTTCTTCATGGCAGGTGTCACAGCAGAAAGCGGACAAGTATTCACAGAGTTATTTGATTTTTAGTGGAACTTTCAGAAGGGAAAGGGCCACACTGGCTTCCACTCATCACCTTGCACAAGGCTGGCCCATGCTGGGTGCTCTATAAATGCTGCCGAACGACCCGAGAAATCAATGAATGAACGGAAGAGGGAAACGATCTGCAACCAGGAAGCAGAATTTCCTGCCAGGGTGGGACAAGCGAATGGGAATTCTGATCGCCTCTCATGCCCAGGCACAGAGGAACATAAGTGCACACAACCAGCTGTCCTGGCTGAGGGCTGAATCGTCTTCCACTGCCACCCACAGGGGAGAACACTCTTAAAAACTGGGTGGCAGGAGATTGCCCCACAGTTTTCTTCACGTATACATGGCCATTGTGTGTGCACACACACACCAAGCCAGGCAAGGCAAGGAATGGAGAAGCAGATTTCACGAGCTATTAGAACACAGAAGAGAAGCCAAGTGAGGTTGAGCGGGTCTGAGTCAACCTCCATAGTCACCAGCACCCCAGTGCCACTTCTGATTAGTAAAATAAAGAGATTAAGTAGCTGAATTTGTTTTGCAGTGTTTATGCTCTTCTGGCATTTTCTGGATTGTGCACTTTGGACAGGGAGAACAAGTTTCTCAACTCAGAGTCTTGTTTGCTTTCAATTTTGGTTGTCTTTTCTACGCAATTTTCAGATTCCAATCTGGTCCCCGGCCATCAGAATTCCTCGCCATCTGCACTTCTTACTTGTATGGCCTTTTCCCACTGTGTTTTCTTCTCTCCTGGCCCAGCCACTGGGTTGCCAAGGGTACTATCCGGCCTGGTGGAGGAAGGAGCTGGCCACAGGAGGGCTGCTGAATGCCCTGGGGTGGATGAGCCTGTCCTCCGGTGCAGCCTGGGGACCTCTGGGGTCTGCTGTCCCTCCACCACCCAAAACTCAAACCTAGGAGGCTCTCAGTGCCTCCCAGATACACTTGGAGACCAGGTTGCCTCCCTATTCCAACCTGGCTTTTTCTCAACCATGATACTGCCGCTGCTCAACCAACTGTAGATCAAAAATATTCAGGGAAAAAAAACTGTTAAAAAATAACAATACAACAGTAAAAATAATACAGAAAAACAATATAGTGTAACAACTTTCTACACAGCATTTATATCATATTAGGTATTGTAAGTAATCTAGAGATGATTTAAAAGTATGCAGGAGGATGTATGTAGGTTATATGCAAATACTATACCATATTATATCACAGACTTGAGCATCTGTGGAGTTTGGTCTCCATGGCGGGGGCGGGATCTTGGAACCAATCCCCCACAGATACAAGGGATGGCTGTATTTTGTTATGGCTGCCTGAGCTAAGACGACTGATTATGCTCACCCCCATCCCCCCCACGACTATTCTCATTATTAGCTTTGTACTTGCAAACTGATCGGTCCGACGTCATCAGGTGCTATGGTTTCAGGCTATGGATTACAGCTACCAAAGTTTTTATCACCTGTATCTCCATAGGATTGGCCAAAGGGACTCAAGTTCATTCACTACCATTTGTTTCTACTCATTCTTGCACTCACATAACATTCCTACAGCACTCGCCCCATGCTGGGCAGGTGACGGGCAGGACCTTCCCTCCCAGCATCTCCTGTCAACTCCACTGCCTTGATGGACACCACCATCAAGTTCTCCAAACTTGAAAGCTGAGGGGACCCTGGACTCCTGACGTCCCTTCGTCACCCTACACACACTCAATTACCAAGTCCTGCTGATTTCACCTGCTCCCCATCTCCCCAGTACCTGCCTCCATCTCCACCCCATCTCACCTGCAGTAATCACTGAGGTGTCCGCCCAACTGGGACCACACTTCCCAGCCTCCTCTGAAGCCAGCTGTGGCCACGTGACTCATTCTCACCAATGGAAAGTAAGTGGAAGGGACACAGGCCGGTTCTGGGCTGGAGTGCACAAGAAGTAGGTGTGCCTTTTCCTCTGCCTCTTTCTCCTCTCACCCCCAGGAAGTGGAAGCCTTTGAGGCCCTAAGAGATGGCAGGGCCAGCAGCAGAAGGAATCTGGAGTCCCAGAATCGCCACATAGAGGAAGCCACCTCTACTGAGGAAGAGGTTATTCGGCCGACACGTGAGCAATGAGCACACTGTTACTAGGTCAAGTCACTGAGAACTGAGGGTTTGTCACGGCAGTCAGCACTGTGCTGATGCAGGCACAAATGGGGTTACCTTTTTCTTAATGGGGGTTGTCAACAAGCATGTTTAAGCAGAGAAATGGTGAGAAGGGAGATAACTCAGGCCACAGAGGGAGGAGAGGGAAAGGCTGGAGGAAACAATGGGTCTGCACCACCTCCCAGTATGGGAAAATGGAAAAGCAAGAGTTACCCCTTTGTCACCCTGCCCCTACCCACCCATGACAAATGTCATGGCTCCAGAGTCTACTCTGTCTTTGCCCCTTTTAAAACCCAAGGCAGGTTGAACTTCTAGCCCCTCATAACCTGGGAAAACACCCCGTCTTTTGTTCCTTATCAGAGTAGCTCCCATGTAGACCCAGACAGGGTTTCAGAGTAGAAATCAAGGGACCTCGGGCTGGAATCTAGGGGCAGAAGCTGGCCCTCCAGGTCAATACTGCTGGGGATGGATATGGAGACAGACTCCACAGGCTAGCCAGGAAGGAAAGTGCCAGAAACATTCCCCAAATCCTGACGAGACTCAAGCAATGATGCTCAGGCTTTGGCTAAGGTCCAGAGACAGACTGATGGGAAGAGCCGAGGCTCTGAACATGAGGAAGGTCTGGACCCCCAGGGTCTACAGCTGAAGAAGAGGAGGCTGCCCCAAAGCAGATCCATGAACTCAGCCTCTCCCCAAAAATTCTTCCTCCTAACTCGATTCTAACTGCTGCTGCCTCTTCGTCTCTCAACTCCTTCAACACCCCAGCTCCCCACTTCCAGCAGCTCAGAGAGGCAACTGGAACATGTTGGGGGTGTGGGGGGCACTCACCTCCTCGCAAGGGGCACTCACCTCCTCGCAAGAACGGCTAAGGGCGGGGCAAGCTGAGGGCCCAGATGCCAACGGGATTCATTCCATCCCAGGTTACATAACCTCCCGGCTGCAGCCAAGGTCTGAACTGAATATGAAAATGGAAAATGCTCCAGCAAATAAATTCCAGGGGCATTAGGCAAATGGCCCTTTAAATAAACAATAGCTTTCGTTTTCACACAGACATGATGAAATGGAGGCGGGGGGAAAAAGATGAAGACAAATGGATCCTTCCCAAATCGTAAAACTTACGCTAAGCAGAGCCCAAGGCCTCTGTTTACCCCCAAAACCCGGGGCCCTGGACCAGGGGCAGGAGGGGCGGCATGGGAGTTCCTCCAGGCCAACACTGCCCAGTGGGAGGCAGACTCTCCCCTCTGCAGGGCAGGGCAGCAGGGATGAGGACTTCCTTCATCTCAGCCACCCTGATAACCCCCTGGGCTGCGCAAAGGAGACAGGGTTTCCATTGGCAGAGCGCTTCCCGAAACAAAGCTAGGGCGGCTCTGCATGTACCTGGAGTCGGGGTGGGAGTGGGCATATGAGCTGGAGGCTCTGACTCAACAGGAAGCCCTCTGTCCCGGGGTCCCCTCATCTCTGCCTCTAGGAACAGGGGGTGCAGCGTGCCTTGCCTATTCCCCTCATCCCTCCTAGGGCCCACCCACAGAGTTGCAAAAGGGAAACCTGAAGTTGGGCAAAAGACCCAGGAGAGCCCCCCCAGCCCCGGGCAAAGCCATCCAGGCCACTGCCAAGGGGCAGACATCCCTCGGAGGGTGTCTGGACTGTTGTCTACACCACAGTGCTAAGCAGAACAAGGGCTGGTGTGGCCGTAGCTAAATATCTGGGCTTGACTACACCATGCACAGGAACAATGTGTCTCCAGACCGAGCCCTGAAACCCCATGGGAGAGCCAGGACTGGGAGTGGGTCGGAGCATAGGAACCCAGCCCTTCTTCCTGTTGGCGCTCTGACACACAGGCCCTGGCCGGCGGTACTCCACCCTGACCCTCCACCCAGCCCTGGAATATCTTCCTCCCGTCTTCCTGTCCTCTATCATTGCTCACCAGGATAAAGCCAGCCAGGAACACAGGGGCCTGGGGTGGCCTGAGGACAGGCCCTAGCCTCCACTCAGAGTGGGGAGAGCCCAGCTGAACCAAGGTTTATGAAAGGGTGGCCACAGACAGCTTCCTCCGAAATGAAGGAAGCACCCACAACCCGCCCGTTCTCAAATTCCCGCCAGCAATGGAACTCCTTTTGAAAAAGGGGCTCTGGTCAGAGGCAGGGATTCACACCTGTAATCCCAGCACTTTGGGAGGCCAAGGTGGGAAGACTGATTGAGCCCAGGAGTTTGAGGTTGCAGTGAGCTATGATGACACCACTGCACTCCAGTGTGGGCAAGACACTGTCTCAGAGCAAGACCCTGTCTCAAAATGAAAGGGGGGAGGAGGGGGGGAAGGGAGAGGGAGAGGGAGAGAGAGAGAGAATGCTCCAGAATACTATGCATGGGCTAGTGATGTATCTAGGAGTCAAGCGAATGGACCCAAGGCATGGTGGCTGGGAGCGGGGAAGGGAATGCAACCTGGATAGTGGGCAGTGAGCCTGGAACAGGGGGTGGGGTGGTCTGAGGGCTCAGAGTAGAGATGCTTGGCAATACAGAGGCAGCCTAAGGGGAGGAGATGCAGAAGGTCATGTCATTTCCCCCCTCGGTGCCCTGCCAGGGCCCCATCTCATGCAGAGTAAAAGCCAAGTCCTTTTAACGGTCTACAAGGCCCTACGTGGTCAGACCACTGCCACGTCTCTGACTTTATCTCCAAATACACACCCCCACAGTTACTCTGCTCCAGCCACACTGGCCTCCTGACTGTCCCTGGAGCAACAGGGACTTCTGCCTTAGGTCTTCGCACTGGCTGTTCCCTCTGCCTGGAATGCTCTTCTCCCCGATCTCTTCACATGGCTCCCTCCCCTCACCTCCTTCAAGTTCTTGATTAAAAACCTCTTTCCTGAGGTCTACCCTGACCACCCTACTTCAAATTACAGCTCACTCTGGCATGACCAAACTCCCTTCCCCTATCAACTTTTTTCCATAGCATTTAACAGCTTCTATGCCTCCACATTCTATATTCCATATGTTCTATTAATATATTTCCATATTTGTTATGTTTATGATTTCTCTCTGCCTCTATTAGGAGGCCAGGATGGGGAAATTTTGCTGCTCTTGTTTACTGGTGAATCCCAAGCTCCCAGAACAGTGCTTGGCGCATGGTAGGTACTCTATGAATGTGTGTTGAGTGAATGAATGAATGCACGGCAGGCCCTTCTCAGTGGGGCCCAGAACTTCTGGAGAATGACAATAACAGACGCGGTCACGGTAGCTGCAGTTCACTGAGTGTTCGCTTTGGCAAAGCCAGGTGCTCCGTGAAGATTTCTACAAACATCTCATTTTCCACCCACACAACTTACCAGCAGACAATATTTTATTCCCAATTTCCAGATGAGGAAACAAAGACTCTAGGAGTTTAAAAAAAAAATCACCAAGCTGGTCAGTGGTGCTACTGAGATATGCACCTTAGAAGCCTGTCCCCAAAGCTACAGCTTTGTACGAAAGTGTTCTAAAATCCCATCTCTGCAGCAGAGCCTGCGTAAGTAAGCTACGGTCACCCACGCAGGCCTGGCCTCAGGTGCTCATGCTCCAGAAAGCCTCCAGGGTGACGTTCAGAGAGGCAAGAGGAGAATGGGCAGTGGCTGGGGAACCAGAGAACCAGGTCTAGCCCATCTCTAGCTGGGCTCACCCTCTACAAAATGACGGGGTGGGTAACATGACCTATGCAGCCCCTTCCATCCTCTGCCTCGGCAGAACTGGTGTCTCCTGAGACTCAGGCAAGAGGGACCCTTGCCCTGAACCCCATGTTCAAAGGACCCTCCCAGTTATTTCTACCTGGGGTCAAGGAATTTGTGAGGCCAAGGGCAGAGCCTACAACTCCCTCTTTCAGACATGCTCTGGGTGCCCAGGACCCCAATATTCCCTGCCCTAATAACCCTGAGTCCACTTTCAGGGTCTATGTTGGGCTCTTCTCCAGGGTCCGTCCCCTCAACTGTACACTGCAGTTTAACTGTGAGTGCACCCCGAGGCCTAAGGGCAACCTTCTATGGGGAAGGGCTGGGTGGCGCTTGGATGGTGTCCACGCACACGCACCTCTGAGCTGGCTGGGGTACACACACAGATGGCTCATTGCCACGCAGGATGGAGCCAGGTGGAAAGGGAAGTGGTGGGTGGGGTGGGCTAGGGGCTGGCTCTCCTCAAGCTGTCCATTTCTGCACTAAACTCTGAGGAACTGAGAAATCAAATATAATCCTGGCCTTCCGGGTTGCGATAAAGGTATTATTTGTCAAGGTCGAAGGATAGAACAGAATTTACTTAACAGTTATCTTGATTTGTAACTTGTAAATATTTAGACATTTTTAAGAGGGCCTCCATTTGTGCTCTTGTGCCCTCAAACGACGGGGTAAGTGCAGACAGGACTCAAGTTCCTAAGAGGCTGCAAAGGCCAAAGCAGAGAAATGAGAGCTGATCCCTCTCCCCGTTTCACCGACAGCAGGAAGATTCCCCGTGGAGAAGTATGACCAACGAGGACTGTTCGGCTCTGGCGCTGCCACAGCGCACTCTACACCCCAGTGTGGCCCTGGGTCCAGGCAGAAGGGTCCATTTAATGTAAAAGAATGAAATGCTGCTCTTGTCCTAATGTCACAAGGATGTCCCAGGCCTGCTCCACCTTGACTGGCTCGGTGATCCAGGTGAGGTGCATCAGCTGCTGCTCGCTCATTAAATGGAGGATGCAATTCCTACCCCACAAAACTGCTTTGAAGATTGGAAACTGCCTGGCACATAGTAGGTTCTCAATAAATGATGGCAATTATTACTAGGGTTTATCATTGCACCCCTAGCATATGAACACAATGCCAGGTACCTTATAATAATTAAAGAATACTGAAACGGGTGGGCGAATGAATGGATGGGCAGGTAGATGCGTGGGGGGATGGATGAATGGTGGACAGGGGGGTGGGTGCTTGGTTTGGTTCTTTAAAGGATATTACAAACTACTCAGCATTCAGAAATCTCCCCATCCAGTAACAATTCATCCAACATTGCCCTTGAACTGAACCTCAAATACCAAGGCATAAAACTCTTTTTGTCCTTCAGGAAGAAAAACAATAACAAAAAGCTTGGAATTCATCACTGGAGTTAGGAAATGGACTTAAATACATTCTCCTACAGCGTGTGCTGTAAGGTCATAAGCAAACAGTTGCACGCTCAGTTCTGGAGGATTCGTGTTTCAGGGTTCATGGCCCTATGGGTCTCAAACACCCACCAAGGCCTCATCTCTGCTCTGGGACATCGAGATCATTTTTAATATAACAATTATTGGTTCAACTAATTGAGGCTCGAATTTCAGTCAATACTATTTTAATGCAGAATGAGAAAATAGACATCATGCATTTTCCCAGATACATAATGCAATATATGCTAAACCAAGGATGCTGACATATCAGCTCCAACCCAAGGTGTCACCATGAATGAGAGAAATGTGCCAACACTTACACACATGGGCCTCACAGCTCCCATCCCTCCAAGCACTTGGGCTTGTATTATTTATTCAATCCTGCCAGAGATTTTGCAAAAAGCAGAAAGGTGTAGATTGGGGGTGGAAAGGAAGTAAAGGAGCTAAATGTCGCAAACAGTACATGTGATGCAACGGAAAAGCAGAATAGTCAATACTCTGAGAGAACTCAGCTTTGCCAGCAAGACTCTTCTTCCCTCAGTGGTCATACAGGCCATAACCAGAAGAGCTGTGAGTTAACAGGCAGCCCAGGCTTCTCAGACTCTGATTAAAATTCAGTAACATAGTCGTTCCCCCAATATATTAATTAACAAAGTTTGAAATTCCGCCCCCCCAAAAAAAAATCTCAAAGCACAATCAGGTATCAGAGTCATTATAAATTTTCTAGGCATGACCTTCTGCAGAACTTCTACAGAAAACTAAGATGGCATCCTTAAAGGGAGACTTCATCACCTGTAAGAAAAAAGAGCCCAGCATGTCCTTGTTAGGAGGGAACATCTATGCTCCTCTCCAGAGAGCAGTTTAGTTCGGACTTCCCCTGGCATAGAGATATCCGTCAAAGAAAACCCTCTGCAGAGCTTTCTAGAAACACTTCTTGCACAATCCAGGAATAGGGTAAAGTTTAAATAATCTTACCAAGAAGTCATGGAGTGGTTCTCAAAGCATGGGCTCAAGGCTGTTTGCTTGGAGCTTTCATGTTTATAACATGATGGTTTCTATACTTTTGTTTCTGGTATCAATTAGGATATTTAACAAAACCTGCTGGTACCTTTCTTTCCATTCAATTCTGATAAAATACTATTGGCACAGGCAGTATCAGACAAGAATAAGCCCTGAAGGGGCCAATGAGGTTATATGGGACAATACATGTAAAATCTCAGTACCCTGCACAGTGCTTTCTAGATGTTACATGCACTCGTTTGCTATCATCACCATCATCATTCTCATCACTGGATTTCTCCTTAGTCAACAAACCAGAAAATGGGAGAATCATCAGCCAAGTGTTGCCCACACGTGATTAATATGAACTGCCCAGGATACATGCTGGAAACAGATTCCCAGGCCTGACTGAATCTGAATCAGTGGAAATATGAATTTTTAACAACACACCATCTTCATCAGGTAAGCTTAGGAAATACTCCAATGGTTCTCAAACTCATTCAGGAAATTAAAATTTGGGGGCCCCTTTTCTTCTTAAGAAAAGCAAATACATTGCTCTATTGAGTCACACAACAGTGTTAACCATCTCTTCCCAAATTAAGTGAGCCCATTATCATTGTTAGGTTTTATATATAGTTTCCTTATGTTAAGACTTCTTTAGCCACAAACATCCCCCATGTTCTCTTCTTGGAACATGATACGGCATAAATCACATCCGGGAAATAAAACCCCCACGATTGCTGGAGAAAATGTTGCACTTGAAAGAATCCCTCCCTAATGGTCCCAAGGGGCACTCCAAAACATCTCAGAGAAGTAAAACCTTACCTACCTGGATCCCCTCAGATGTATTTACTCTGCCAGGTTCTTGGGAGAGGGATGATGGTTGTACAAGTAATTGGGAAAGAGGAAGGGGTCCCTGAGCCGACATCCCATGGGGTTTTCAGGGAGGAAAAACAAGGAGGCCTGATAATCAACCTCGCACTTATTGAGCACCTACTACATCCACAAGGGTCGATGTCTCTTGCAAACAGGGAGATCGAGACGAGTTCACTGAAGGGTTTATTTATAAGAGAGAGGGGATAGGTTTAAAAGGAGACTCCATGGTAAAGCACTCTAGGGCTAGCACCAGCAAGGAGCTATTACTTCCCCAGAGCTGAAGGAGCAGGGGAGGGAGTGGTCACTAGAATCCCAAAGTTATCAAAAATAGCCACCAGGCAGAAGCTATAGGCTTTCTGCAGAGGGCCATGGTCACAGCAACCTGCAGCTGGGCATTCTTCTACCCTCTTTTTCCCCTCTGATTGAACCCAAACAAAAGCCAGAGGGAACCAGGGGAACAAGGGTGGAGAATGGATCTGGAGAGGGTAAGTAGAGAACATCCAATATATTCACTAAAAGCCAGATACTATATGTCACATGCCCAAGCTTATAGTCTTCAAATAAACACACTGCCTGTGATAGATTGCACTGTTATTCATCAATTGTGCCCCACTCTCCACCTGGGACTCCTGCCCTTCTGTCACTGACTCTGAGGCTCCTCTCACTGGGGGCAAAGCCTATTTCCCCAGCCCACTGATGTTGGATTGGGCCCCATCACTTGCTCTGGCAATGGGATGGGGAAGAATTGATAGTGCCAGTTCTGAGCCCACCTCTTAAGAGGCCTCACATGATTCTGCTTTTCCCTCTTGTACTTCTGCCATCACCATGAGAAGAACCTACTCCAGCAGCCAGCTGGTTCTAGAAAGATGAGAGACGTGGAAAAGAGCTTCCCCAGCCAACCTGCAGACGTGTGGCTTAAAGCAGAACTGTTCAGCCATCCTGCAGACCCATAAGAATATAACAAATGCTTCATGTTGTGTGCCAGGGAGTTTTGGGGTGGTATGTTACGCAGTGATAGCTGACTAATACATCAGTCTACCTGGGTAAATAAGCTATCCCAATTCAGTAACAGAAGCTGCAGGTGTCTAGATGAAAGGGAAAGGATGGGCACAACTGACAGAATCAAGTCCAGTGTGGGAGCTAAAAGTGAGAAGTATCTAGCCGGGAGAGGGACCATGTGAAGTCCCACGGCTTAGACATGAGACCTACCCTGATATGGAAGCCTATTCTCAGTGATAATATAAACCTTCTCTCAGAGGCATGGATGCTTTGTTTATTAATTTATACCCAGTCTTCTTGTTCAAACAGGACTTAAGGCTGCTTACAAAAATGCTCACAATAAAATACGTGAGAAAAGCAGAGCAGCAAGAAAATGGTGGTATGTGAAACCACAGGATCAACAAATCAAATGCAAGTCCTGCTCTTAGACACGAACTACAAAGGTGCCTCTGAGCTTCCCAGCAGCTAGAACAAAGACAGAAATAAGATTCATGGCACGAGTAAGGTATAGATGAGCCAGTAATTCAGGAGGAGGACAGCTATTTCCTGGAACTGAGATCTTATAGACAGGTCTTTCGTGAGGCCTCATAAGACACTGGGTTATGTTGGGAACAATGTCTTCAACAGAACCCTCACTGAAAACACAGCGAATGCCATAATGATGATGGTGATGATGATGATGATAGCAGCAGCTAATACTAACTGTTTACCATGCACACACAGGTGTCTTGTAGCTGCTCAACATACAACAATTTATTTAGCCCTTTTCTTATTATCCTCAAAGAAAGTACAATGTCTGTTTCGCATCCTGACTCACAGGGGAGCTACCTTTGGGAGGTAGCTAGCTACCTAAGCATAGCAGTCTGGGGACACCTCTCCAAGGAAGAAGTCTAAATGAAAAATATATCTAGAGTACCCGAGGGGAATCCAGAAATCAAGATTTATAAATAAAACACTCCAGTTTTTCAATATTGGCAATTGTACAGGTCAATACCGTGCAGGGAAAACAACACACGACAGTGAGGAATATTTGGCCTATGGGCCACCAGTTTTCAACCTCTGGCCTGCAAATGAACAGATGGCATGATCTTCAGGTATACCACCATAACCAGAATTCACTTCAACAGGTTTCAACAAATATTGAAGGGCAAGAGGTTTGAAGTCCTACTGCTTGACAAGTTTAGGATGCTGACATTCCAATACTGTTAAGTATGGAGACCTGAGGATTGCTTAGGCCAGGGGTGGGACAGACAACCTTCTTTTGTGGGTTGTGAAGCAAGTGGAAAACATCATCCTTGCCTAAAAATGGGTCAAAAAGGGTCCAAAAATCAGCCAATCAGTCTCGGAAAAGTCACGCTATTATTTCAACTATGCGTTTATTTCTTCAACTTAACAGATTTATGTGGAATCCACTAAGACCAAACAGCGACACTACCACCCCAACACCTCGGACTAGCAGTCACCAAATGTGCCATCAGTGAGCAACGCCACCACCACCACCCAAGATCCCAGGCAGCCTCCACTCACTCTACCGAGAAAACCAAACTCTTCTTCCTTTTCTGAAGAGGAGGCGGGGAGCGGGGCCGGCGGTGGGAAGAGTGAGAACAGAAAACAAGAAATGCCATATACATGCAGCCATCTTCCTCCCCTTAAAAATCAATCCCTATTTGGAAATGTTTGCTGCCCCTTCTTAAACAAGACAGATGACCTCAGGGCCGGAGAAATAAAATCCCCTGCCTGTCTCGACTCAACAGGTTCTCTGACAAGCTAAACACAGCTGCACTTCAACTGCTATTTTTAGACCCAATAAATTCTGCCTCTCTTTTTCTCCCTGAAATATTCTTTACAGATTTGCCAAATACTTTTATCTAGGCTCTAACTCCATGACAATCATTTCGAATATGGAATCGTCACTGTGGCATGTGATCGCTGCTATTGTCATTATTTTAGGAACATACTCATAAAACACGTGAAGGGCTTCTTCCTCCTTGGAGTGGAGGCTGCCTGCCTCTATTTGCTGCCAGAGTATGAATAAGGAACAGGAAGAGGAGATTTTTGCCAAACTGATTTCCTCTTTTAAAAAAAGGGTGGAAGGAAAAGACCCAGAGCAGGGCCACCTAGAAAACTCTCTAGGACAGTGTTTCTCAAAGTGGCTGGAAACCTAGATGTCCAGGTAAATGTCCTCTGCCCCAGATGAATCCATGTGGAATTCCCTGGGGGTGGGCTCCTGACCTATAACTGTCATGCACCACAGCACTCAGATTTGAGACTGTTGCCCAGACTCCAAAGCCCATTCAAGTCCAACTCTAGGTTAGCTTTCACTTTCTTCACACTCTCTATTGAAGCAGACAGCTGCAGAGAGGACACCAGTATCATCTAAGGTGTTAACAAGGTGAATATCTGGGGTCCCAAAAGCTTTTAGGAGACTGTCTCGCTTTCCAGACCTTGCTCAGCATTGCCCAACTTGATTCTAGAAGCTTGCGCCTAGATGGGGCGGATAGTTGGAGCACAATAGCTTCAGAGCAAGAGCAGAAGTGGAGCTTGGCCCGTCCCACTGCATTCATCATCCAACATGGCCCAATAACACACGTTCCTTCTCGCTTGTAGATACTCACGAATCCAGCCAGCCAGCCACATGTTGTGGGTGTCACTCACCTGTAGAGTCCCCTGCTATGCTGTCAAACAGGCGCCACCATCCCCTCATGTGCTCAAGCCCCAAGCTTATGGTCAGGACCCGTGCTAGACTGTTCTCTTTCCTCCCTTTTTCACATCTAAGACTACTCCAGCTATTCCTACTGTCTTTTCCTCCAAAGGTCTCCAGACCCACTGCTTGCCCCTATCCCCACCGTGACCTCCCTAGTCCAGCCACCTTGCCCATTTTCGCCCTCTAGCTGGGCTGTCTGCTTCCTCTCCTGCCTCGCCCCACATCTGCTCTGTCCATAGAGCCAGAGTGAGCTTTTGAAAACATCTATCATATCACATCACTGCCCTGCTTCCCAGAGCACATAAATAAAACCCAAACTTCTTAGCATAGCCTACGTAGCCCAACACAATCTGGTCTTCATCTATCCCTCTGGGTTTTTTTTTTCATACATTATTTTTTCAATCTCCTAGCAACTCTTTGAAGTAGAAATTAACCTCAGTTTACAGATAAGATTCCAGAGATTCAGAGAAGTAAAGCAACTTGCCCAAAGTCACACAGCCAGCAATGATGGATCCAGAATTTATGCCCGTGTCTTTCAGACACATATGCTCCATGCTCTTTGTATTCGACCTCCTGGCTCTTGTTAACCGGATTTAAAAACAGAGATATGGCAGGTAGCCCTTAGGATTCCACGCTAATGTACATACTTCCAAAGGTCAGACCTGAGTTGATTTGGGGAGGGCAGAATGGCTACACATAAGAGCACATCTAAGAAAGAAAAAGACAAGGAAGGGAAGAGGAGAAGAGAAAATGAGAAAGAGTAAACAATGGATGCTATGGTCGACATTTAAAACAGAATTACAAAATGCAGCTGTAAACCTCCATCTGCTTTGGGCCAGAGCTCTGTTAAACTTCCAATGCCAGAGGGTTGGGCCAACAGTGACTTTCCCTCTCCCTAGAAGTTGCAGTCCCTGCTTACATCACCTCTCCCGAGACAGCGGACACAGTGACTCAGCCCGTCACGTGGGACAGGCTCACCAAAGCCACTTTCCGACGGAGATGTCCGGCACAGTCAGAGTTTCCTTCCCTCGGAGCACAGAAGGGAAAGCCCCTCCTTCCAGCCATCCTAATTTGTTCCATCCACTGATTTTTCTCGTGGTGGAACATAAAGTCATGTAACTAGATTTTCAGAAGGATTCCCTGCCCTTTCACAGACATAAAGTACTGACACATGTTTTCTCAGACATCTCCTATCTTTCCACATCGTCAGACTCGAACAAAACAATAAAAAGTGGCATTTTTTCCATAAAGATCCCTCCCTAACAGCCTATTAATACTGACGAGTGGTGAAACCTATCTTGTTCTTCTAACATCTGGAATCAGGTAGTACCCGATACGTATTTCATATGTACCATGTTGCTAATTCTCATGCCTGGAATTTTCCAATTTTATTGATAACCATTAGAACCTTTATCATTCACATTAAAATAATAACTATAAAAAAGCCCTCTGGGAAGAAGTTAATTTTTAAAAAATGCTCTGCAAGAAATCATTTATAACTGCATATCCAAGGGAGGCACATGGGGGAGAGGGGCTGAATCCGATTCAGTTCAACAAAGATGGGCTGCAAACCCACCACGTGGGCCCCTGGGTTGATACGAGGAGAGGGGGATAAACTTGGCACTTCCAAACAGCCTAGGGTCTGACGGGAGGGTTAGATATAAGTGACTAGAATATTTGATACAATATGTTAAGGTTCACACATGAGGTACTTCAATATATGCTAGACCACAGCAGAGACTATTTGCCAAGCCAATATCCATTCTCTATTTTTCCCTTTTAAATGAACTAAATTTTATTCCAGCCTGCAATGTGTCTAGCTAACAGGCAACACTTTCCTGTCTCCCCTGGAAGAAGAGGTGGTCAATAAGACGCAGGCAAAAACCATCATGAGAGGCTTCCAGGGAAGCTCCATAAAGACAGACAAATTATCTTGGAGATGTACTCTTTTGTATTCTTCTCTTTTCCTTCTTTTTCCTCTGTGGAATTTGGATGTGATAGCTGGAGCTCCAACAGTCAAAGTGGGCCATGAGGTGGCTTTGAAGCTGGAAGCCATGTTCTGAGGATAGTGGACCAAAAAGAAAGATCCAAGATCCCTGAAGCCACCATATCAGTCCTGAACTACTACTTCTGTGTAAGAACAATAAACCTCTATCTTATAAAGTTATTTGGGTTTTCTGCTACATGTCATTTGACTTGGCCTGAAAAAGCAGTGGTACCACGTGGCCACTAGGAGAGGCGTCAAGAAGATGGTGGGCTGATGAGAGAGTGTCCCTGGGGCTGTGGGCCCACTGAGGAGGCTGCTTCCCAGATACCAGAGAACAGGTTCTCAGAAATCCCCTTGGGAAGGATGGGATGCTAAATAATGGTGGAGGGGACAACAAGGCATGGACAAGTCTCCTGCCCTTAACATGACCTAACTTCCACTCATCAGTTACAAACAACCCAACTGGCCTTCTCCCTCCTCTCCTTCTCTGTTTGTCCCCCTTTCTCAGCCCTAGGTGACTGGGACATGACTAAACAGGACTAAGCCTTAGGAGCAATAGGGAGCAAACATCTTAGGGCTTTCCCATACCTCCTTTCTTCCCTCCCACCATCATGAGACTTTTCTCTGCAGACCTCTTGGGGACTTGGACACAGAAATTGCTGGGGACATGCCAGGAGCTTGTTGAGATTATGGATTATGGGAGGCAGATTTCTATCATCCCTATTTTAAAGATAGAAGGACATCAAGCAAAATTTCTGATCCCACCTAAATCCAAATCAGAGGAGTGGGACAAGACACAGAGAACTGTGTCTCTTATGCGAGTCAGCAGACGTAACTCCAAGACTGCTGAGGTTAAGGGACCACCTTGGCATGGCCAAGCCATGGGGAGCAAAGGATGGCGGGGGCAGGAAGAACTCCCTAAGGGAATGCCAAGTCAAGACTGAAGACAGATAGCTGCTATCTCCCTTGAACGTCATTCAAAAGCCGACTGGCCTTTATGTTGCCCACCAAAAAGTAGCATGTCATTCCATGTCCCCGTAAGGACGGAGACCCTTCTGAAGGAGGTAAGCTCCCCTAACCTTTACCCACGCCAGCTCATAAGACATGTAAATCCTTACGAAATGAGCTCATCCAAAATTTCCCAGCAATGAACTAAAAGTTAGCAATATCAAGTAGTACACGTAAAAGTTCCAAAATCAAACGTTTTTTTCTTCCATGGGAAATGCAAGTTTTTAAAGAGCAAAAGTAACCAGAGTCAGAGTATCTTCTCCAAGTGAACATTTCTTCTACCTCTTAGCTCCAGCACCTCCCCCCAAAGAATTCTTTCTACAACTAAAAATACCAACCTTCATTAAATAGCTTTTCCTCACTAGAAACCATGTTAGGGCTTGAGATTAAATAGCAAGAATTCTTTAAAACTACACTATTTTTAAAAAGTAAATAATGACCAAGGGAAAAAGAATCCCAGATTTTTCCAATACAACATAAAGATGACAGCACAAGATAATACTGAAGCCCTCCGGGAAGAAAGACCCATACACAAATTATTCAGGGCCCTATTTATACTCCAAGTGACTCTCATGACTCAATAAAAATGTGTTTGTGTTTCCACAAATCTACTTAGATTTCACATGTTCTGTGCACTCAGCCATCACTTCATAGGGAGAACTTAACAAAGCTTTACAGTAGATGTGGAAATGGGAGGCTTTATTCATTGCCCCTCTCGTACCAAACCCTAATTAAAAAACAGAACAAAAAAGATAGCTCAAGAGAACTTTCCAATGGATGTGGGGGCCGGAAGGGAAGGCTGGTTATTTCAAAATTAAAGAAGCCACTAAAAAGTATGTCATCTTTCCAGCCATTATCCATGCCGCTTCCTTTGCCTTTTAAGGATACATTAGAAATGCAATGGAAGACAGCTGGGAAAACCCATTTGGATGGTACACTCACAGCAGAAATAGCTGGTTCCACTGTTGGTCCTTGTGCTTTGAACAGCCCCATTTGATGGGTCTCCAGGGAGCTCAAGTTTACCTTTTGCCTTTGAAGGACACAAAAAGGCCACTGCTCTCACGGCCATCAGCCCTGAGGGTGCCAATACCACCCTCGGCGCAGAGGCGGCCAAAAGCATCACTTGGGTGTCATGAGCATAGTCACTCAGTGTCCAGCCATGATTCCTTTTATACTCAAGAAAACTAAAACAATTAACTGAGGCTGGAGGCATTCCCACCCAAGGAAGAAATGGAAAGTGGGGTGTAACTAGCGAACATGGGAATGTCCACCCATCCATGGGGCAGTGTCGTGGCTGCACAACAGGAAGTAAATGACCTCTCTGGATGTGGCCCTCTCCACCCCACTGGCCACCTGCAGCACATCAGAGGAACAGAGCCCAAGGACTAGACTGCCCCAGGATGGATCCTGAGGGCAGAGGTTGGCCGGTGTCAGACTGGACCACATAGCACTCCAGCAGCACACGGGTTCCTGAGCTCTGGATGAGCATGCTGACTTGATTCTACCATTTCTGCGTCATTTTTTTTTTTAAATGAGACTTGTGGTTGGGGCCTACTCACCTGGCTGTGGCATGCCCGGCATTCCTGCCAAGCTCCGTGGCATCTTCCCCCCTTACTCACCTCCCACCCCAACCTCTCCAACAGGAACTTTTTTAAATGGAAAGTGATTCCGGGTAGAACACTTCCCAACCTCCCTCATGCTATTATAACCAAAATGGCTCATAACAAAAGGAAGATCTCAACACTTCATCAAAAAGCTGGCTTTCTCTTATTAAAGGAAAAAGAAAATCAAGCCTCCCCATTCATAGGAAGTGCATCTGCAAGAAGGTGATGAGTGTTTCTACCAAGAAACATTAAGAGGCTGACCCAGGCCCAGGCCAAATTCATCCTTTCCTCCTCCCGGCTCCCCCAGCCCTGTGTGCCCAGCTGTGAGGAGGGCCCTGGCATGTCTTGTCATAGCCAGCTGCATCCTCCCTGGAGGATGCGGTCCTTGAGGACAAGGACAGAGGTTTGTTTACCTCTGTGTCCCTAGAGACCAGCAGTCCCCAGGGTAGGCACTCCACAAACAAAGGTAGAATTAAGCCACCTGAGGTTCCACTGCAGCTGCCAGGAAGTAAGTTTGCCCTGGGGCACGGCTGACCCTTTCTTTCACCCAGGTTTTTTCTTAAGATCAATTTTCAGGGAGTCAAAAATTAGTCCCCATAAAACTCAATTATTAAAACCTTGACCTATTATCAGAATAATAAATCCTTTGGGTTTTAATGACTGGCTTCCACGGTGCCCAGAGCACTTTGCAGACAGCCCCATTTCTGGCAACTGGGTTACCCACAGCCATGCAGCCACGCTTCTACAGCCATCCTTTGTCACCTTGGTCAGCGCCCCCCATCAGAATGGCCTGGATACTCCACAAGACAGCCAAAGGACAGGAGTACCACTTCCCAGGTAAAACGAATTGGGCTTGGGTCCTGCCTCACTGCTTTCTGCTTATAAGACCTCAGGCAAAGTCACTTTCTTTCCTCTCTGGGCCTCAGTTTCCTTGCAGGTATATGACAGTATGTACTTCACAGGGCTGTGACCAAGACTAGGAGAGACAACTCTAAAGAGGTTAGAATAGAGCCTGGGTGTAGTAAGCACTCAATACATGCTAGTCATCATCAGTGTTATTTTTGTGACTCTCACTACCTTTATTTACCCTTCAATAGGAGCCAGCAGAGCAAGTCAAAGTAAATAGCAGCATGGACAAAACACTAGTAGGTGTGGGTCTAGTGGAATGTGTTGTTAAACACCTGCTGAAGGCCAACTGGTGAAGCGGGACTCCACCTCCTCGCAGTGCTCCAGGCCACTTCTACACTAGCAAACGGCACAATCTAGAACCTGCTTTTGCAAAACAGGAATGCACAAAGGTGAGGTCACCAGCTGCTTGGGGCACGGGTACCTTCGGGTGACAAGCAGTCCGTGGTTGTGTAAACTTCCTCACCACCAAGATTCTCGCCGATGGACGTCCTTTTATCACCAGACATTGAAGTGCAACTGTGTGGAGCTGCCCCCCACCCTCTCTATTAGCCTGGACTCAAGGGGCCCTTCAGGGGAGCTGCCTCCAAGGAAATATACTCTGTACACAGATCAAAAAGACTCTTGAAGGCAATTCCAAGGCAGGACTTCTGGAAGGTTCTGAGAATGGGCTCCACCTCTGAAAGTCTGGGCCGAGTGGCTCTGATACTGCTGTGGCCCTAAGGCCGACACGGGCCTACTCTTCCAACATGACCCCAGACCTGTGCCACCCGGAAGTGCCGAGCCCAGCCCCACCCAGAGAGTCCTCCTCCTTCACTGAAGGAGTGCAGCTGCAAAGCCGGTGACCTGCAGAGGTTTGCACAGTTAATATTCCCCACTCTGACGGGAAATGACAGTGCAATGGCAGGGAACTTTCCAAAGGCTCAATGAGACATCAACTGTGGGGCTAAGAGAAGACAACTCAGGAAGTTTAGGAAAAGGTAACCACATCCAGGGGGAGTTCAACAGCTTTATAGCTTACTGGTTAAACCGTTAAGTTTTAATTTCAGATTGGATCTTATTGTAACAATCCTTGGCTGCAAGACCCGCATGAATACAGAATAACAGGAAAGAATAATAGGGAAAAAAATCAGCAAAGGTGACTCTTGGGACTGATATTTTATTACACCACACTTGATCCTAACCCAAAGGTCAAAAAGCAATAGGATTTACTCTCTACTTAACCTGGAGCTTCTCCAACCATTATTTAACGTTGGACATTCAGAGGACATGAAGCTGATTCAAAAATAAAAGAGAGCTTATTTTGGTGGGGAGTGGCAAATGAAAAGGAAATACACTATTAACAGTCTTAAAAGAAATACCTACCCTATAAAGAACATCAGGACTGAAAATAAACTTCACATAAACGTAAAATAAACTTTTACAACCAATCTTCTCCTGGTGTAAAATTTTTTTTTCTTCCCATTTGACTTAAATATAAGCAAGACAGGACACTGAGATGAACTTTTCACTTTTTAGATAGTAAATGGAACTTTGCAGGGCCTGCGCTAAATATAAGTAAATCTTAAAATGGTCTTCAGTAAAGCCAGATTTTCAACAGGATGAGAATATGCTATGGAGAGAGTCTGAGGCTTCCCGCGTGAAGTGACTGCCCAGAAACACCACTGGATTGTGTGCCCTGCCCACTCTGCCTGGCTCAGAGATAGATGGAATATTTGTGGGGTGAATGAATGACCCGGCACCCCCATCCTTATCCACGCCCTCCACAGTGTCCACACTGACCTCATCTTCCACTCAGGATCCTCACTCATGGCTCCCTGTGCCTGGCACATGTAGCTCACATTCCCTTCTTGCAATGTAAAAATATATTTCCTTCCTTGAAGTCATCTGCTAGATCATAAAAGCGCCTTGCCCATTCCACCCTGCTCTCTCAAAAATCTCAGAAGGAATCTGTCGCCATGCTCTGAGGAAACCCCAATCAGCCCATGTAGAAAGACCATGTCGACGGTCCATCCGTGGTCCCTGCCCCAGCCAGACACCTGCCAGACATGTGCGTGAAGATGCCCCAGGTGATGTCAGCTCCAGTGGTTAAGTCTCCCGAAACATCATGGGACACCAACAAGCTGTCCCCTGTGCCCAGTCTGAATAACCCACAGAATTCATGAGCAAAATAATTGTTTCACACCCCCAAGTTTTGGGGTGGTTTGTTACAGAGCAAGAGTTACTAGGGCATCATCATCCTTCAATAAACAGAATCACAAATCTGAATGAGAACCCAAAGTGACAAACCAGTTACACACACCGGAAGAAGGCGGTCCCAGAAGCAGGAGATGAGGTTAAAATCTCGGTACTGGCATTAACGCACCTGTAGATCCCGGGCCAGTTGCTTCTCTGAAGTCTTCACTCTACAGAGTGTAAAATGGGACTAACAGAATCTAATAAAGGTTAAATGGGACACAGCACACGAAGACCCTTTGAAAGGAGGAAAGTGTGAAGCTGGGTATGTAAGGTATCATTATCAACATCATATGTGAGGCCTTACCAAAATCACACACGTCTTCATTTTAGATACAAGAATTATGGCTCCGTAATGCTTTTTAAGGCTTGTTGGAAAATTTGAATGGGAGGTGATGATGAAAGCAGTAGGAGGCAAAAAATAAGACGAGGCTTTAAGAATTTTAGAACTGTACCATTTTTCCTCCCTCCAGCTGGTTTTCTCTAGACCGCACATTGTTAGACCTACGTAGTCATTGATAGGTAGCAAAACTAAAGATTCTATTCCTAACAGAGTGTGTACACAAACATCATACTTTATAGGCCTTTGGATGCCTCAAGTCTGGAGGTAATAAC
This sequence comes from Cheirogaleus medius, assembly GCA_008086735.1. Lineage (NCBI taxonomy): Eukaryota > Metazoa > Chordata > Mammalia > Primates > Cheirogaleidae > Cheirogaleus > Cheirogaleus medius. Next base: position 303,310 of record VBSM01002035.1, on the reverse strand, counting down.
TAAATGCATTGCCCTTTTTCTGTTAGCGCCAGGTGCAATTCTAATTGCATGAGATGTGTCGCCTTATTTAGTCCTTACCAGCAATCCTATCAAATAGGTTCTGGCATTATCCCAGCTTTATAGGTGACGAAATTGAAGCACAGGGAAGCCACATCATGGTCCTCGATCACACAGTGATGAAGTGGCAGAACCAGGATTCCAAACCACGCGTTCAGAAGCCAGGCCATTCCCTTAACCACCCTATAATAAGGCCTTTCTTGAGGGTAAAATGTGAACTTGCATTCAGTTCATTTCCTGTCTAATGATTGGGAACTTAAGAAAGTGCTCTTAATAATAATCCTGCTACTCAAGCTCCCTTGAAAAAACACAAGGGAAAGATAAAAAAACTTTCTGACTTGTGCATGAGTGACATGCTCACATCCTCAGAGCCTCCTGGACATGTTCTCAGAGCAGGATCCAGCAGGTTCCAGCTGAATGTTAATGGTCCACATCACACGCCCTGGATCCTGCTGAAATCCTGAGACAGAACTCAACAGGCTACGAAAATAATTTGCAAAACCCCATGATTCTCACCAGCCCAAACCCCATATGTCAGGCAATTACTTTCCCTTCTTTATTTAACCAAAAAATGCAGTATCATAAGCTGCCCTTTTGAATTTCAGAGACTGAAGGCCAAGCAGAAGGGCGGGATCAATAAAGAATGACAGGTCCTCAGAGGGCGAAGCATCCCCAGGACAGGGGCTTCTCCCTGCCACATTCCTGTGATCTTCTGGCCCCAAGTAGCCCCTTGGCTTCCTAGTGCCTTTCTACGAAAGTAGAAAGTAGATTCCCTCCCAAGGAGCCAGACCTCCTTTGCAGCCTAGATTAACAGATCACAGAGGGTGGTTCCAGGACCAGTAGCACCAACATCTCCAGAAAGTGGTTAGAAACGTATTCCCAGCCCCCTCCCCAGACCCTCTGAATCAGAAACTCTGGGGTGGGGCCCAACAATCTGTGTTTCAACAAGTCCTCCAGGTGACTCTGCCACCTGCGAAAGTTTAAGAACCACAGGTCTCAAATGAGAGCCACTGCCCTGGATTATGGGACCACAAGAGAGCTCTAGTTCATCCCATCCAGCCCACTTCCGGCTAATGTCCAGGAGGCAGCACATTTAGCCACTTGAATCATTTCCCACCCAAGACCCCTCTGAGTCTGCTAGGTGGGCCCAGCCTTCTTGTCCAATTGTCTTGTCTTAATCATTTCATTCACTGAACCTAAACCTAAGCAGCACAGATGTAGTTCTGTGAGACCTAGAGCTCCCCCTAAGCACAGCTAAGATCTCAAGGTCTCTCAATCTCCCAGACAAGTCCTACATGAGACACACTGCCTCCACCTGAGCTCCCTGCCCTGGGTTGACCCCTGGCCAGGAAGCAGCAACTCTGGGCACTCAGTGTCGCTATGGGTCCCCTCCTGCCTTAAGAAAGTGCCTCTGATGAGACGCTTCCCATCCAACCACCACTGCCAGGGACTATCTTTGGGCTTCCTCTTCTGTTTTAACTTACCACTTGTAAACTCTACAGTTCCCTCTCAGAAAAAGAGGGTCGTATGTTTCTGGCTGGGTGGGCCTCGGTTTCTTAAGCAATTAGAGAACGACAGGCCTAATTTACAAAAGGCCCTCTGGCTCCTGGATATATTCCTAGCATGCAGTACAAACAGCCTCATCAGTAGGTTCTAATAACTTGGATTCTCACCCAGCTCTACTTCTGGATTATTTTTTCTAATATTTTCTCATCTCTCTACTCCCTGGAGTTATTCTATCCCACTATTATTTCCCTTCTGCAATTAAAAAGAAAAGGGCTTAAAATAAGAACCTCTGTATTTTTGGAAATTGAAGGAAACTCTCAAATGCCAAAGTTTTCCTTGGCAAAAAGGTGCAAATGTTCCCAGTAGTCCTCACTCAGGACTACAGGGGTAGATCTGACCCTCCTCCTCTCAGAGCCTCACATGTTCCTTTAATTGGATTTATAAATGATACACCTCAAGTGAGTCTGACAGATGATACCAAAGAGGGACAGACTGTGGAAGGAGTCACCCACTAGAGAGAAGCAACCCAACTCTGTCCACTTCCATTAACACCAAGCCTATCTGTGGTTCAAAAGGAACCTGTAAGACAACCTGGTCCCCACAGTCCTCTTTGCAATTCACAGCTGCCTCATTCCCCCACTCCCATCCCAAAGGGTTCCACCCAGCCGAGATCCAGTTCGTGCATGAATCTTTTGGACACTCAACATTTAAGAATAGTGACAACCAGAATAGCCCATGGACTCTAAAGCTATCCAGCACTTGAGAGGTGCATCCCACTGGGTCTTTGCTGCACCCGTGAGAAGGAGTCCAGCCAAGGCCAGGGTGGCCAAACCCAGGGCAGAAATGCTGGAAAGATCAAGGCAGCTGCTTTTGGGCATGGCAGAATCACTGACCAACCCTGCTTCAGGGGAGCTGCTTCCTCACAGCTGTGTGATCCTCAGATAGTTTAACATTAACTACACGCTAGAAAATTTTTCTTTCCCTTGGAGCCATAGTGTTTTATTACAAAAATAGAATAAAAACTTTGAAAACAAAATGATCCTTTCTAATTTAATGAACAATTTGTTCTTTTTTATTGTTTTCTCTGTGTGAGCTATATACAACTTGAAAAATAGTTCATGCAGCTCCCAAGGTAAGGAGACATGTGAGTTACATATGCTTCATGAGACCCTTGTCTCAAAACTAGCGTGAGTTAAATACAACTCACATGGCATTTCATGTATTAAAACCTCCCACTGGCATTACTCAAAGATACGCATTCTCAACACAGCTTCAGTAGCATCGCTTGAGTATCCTGTATCTGAAACGTTTAGGACCAGAAGTGTTGGAGATTTCAGATTTTTTTTAATTTTAGAATATATGCATAATGAGATACCTTGGGGATGGGACCCAAATCTAAACATGAAATTCATTTATGTTTTGTATGTACCTTATACATATATCCTGAAGGTAATTTATACAATATTTTTAATAATTTTGTTCATAAAGTTTTGACCACATTTTGACTGCGACCCATCACACGACCTAAGGTGTGAAATGTTCCACTTGTGATGTCATGTCAGCCGCTCAAAAAGTTTCAGGTTTTGCAGCATTTCAGATTTGGATTTTTGGATTAGGGATGTTCAGCCTGCACCAATGTTCTGTCATCAGCAGAAGTAAATTGGTGGCCAAGTCTAATCCAGCTTTATGCTCAGCCACTACTTTGCCCCAGAGACCAAGGTTTCTCAGTATCCCCTATACTACAAAGGCCAACCACAGGACCTTTGCGTGAACTGTTTCCTCTCCGTGGAATGTCTCCCCTTCCCTCAAACTCTACCCTCAATTCTTCATCAACCCAGCAAACACCAATCCCTCTTCTGTAGCTCAGCTCCTCTCTCATACTAATTAGACCACAGCCCAGGAAGGTGATCATTTGGGAAACTACATCAACATGGACTGTCCCACACTTAACAGTCTAATCAATGTTAGCTGGAAACTCTGACAAAGCAACTGAGAGAACCACAGGATTTTTAAGGAGTAAGACACTCAGAGGACATCTGGTTCGAGCTCTCTCTCAGTGCTGGGGATAGGGATCGTATGGCTCATGCTAAAATCTCTCTAGTGATGAGAAACTCACTACCTCACAAGACAGTCAATTCCAAAGAATAAGCTGATTAGCCATAAGCCACAGGTGACGACCGCATGAAATTGGTCCAGTCTAGATCTTTCTCCCCTGTAACCAAGCTTTGCTGAAAGCTAAAACAAATCTGTCTGAGGAGCCCTAGCATTTATCCCATGTTATCCTAGCCTTGCCAAAGTGGGGCTAAAGATAGTTGAAAATAGATTCCTAGGCTGGGTGTAGTGGCTCACCAGTAATCCTCGCTAGCACTTTTGCAGATCGAGGCAGGAGGATCACTTGAGGCCAGGAGTTTGAGACCAGCCTGGACAATAGACCAAGACCCTGTCTCTATAAAAAGAATTTTAAAAATTAGGCAGGCATGGTGGTGTGTGCTTATAGTCTTCGCTACTTGGGAGGCTGAGGCGGGAAGATCACTTGAGCCCAAGGAGTGCAAGCCTGCAGTGAGCCGTGATCATGCCTCTGCACTCCAGCTTGGACAACAGAGCGAGACTCTGTCTCTGAAAGAAAAGAAAATTTACTCCTAGTTTTGAGCTGAGCATTCTTAAAAGAATATATAATATTAAACCAACATCAATTTCCTAGTTTTGATAATGTACTATGTATGTATAAGATGTTACCACTGGGAGAAATTGGGTAAAGTACATGAAAACTTTCTAGAGAGTAGTCCACTTTATCCTTGTAAGTTTTAAACTGCATACTGTCCTGAGTAGTGTGATGAAATCTTGTGCCATCATGCCCAGGATATGAATCCTCCCTTTGTCCAGTGTATCCACGCTGTATATGCTACCTACCTGCCCATTAGTCACTTAGCAGCTGTCTCAGTTATCAAACCAAAAAAACGTAGTATATATAGGGTTCGGTACTATCCACGGTTTTAAGCATCTACTAAGGGGTCGTGGACTATATTCCCCATGGATAAGGGGTGACTACTGTACTATTTTTGCAACTTCTTATGAGTCTTAAACCATTTCAAAATAAAAAGTTATTTTACATATCTATCTATCTATATACATATATATAGAAAGAGAGAGAGAGAATGGGAGCCAGGGTCACTGCCCTCAGGGTATGTGCCCATCATGGAATGCTTTGGGCATGGACACAATGAAATTTTCTGAGTTCCTTATCATTTAGAAGAACTACTGAAAGATACAACTAATTCCATGACCACTCAATGGTCACAAGTATTTCTAGCTAAATGATTCCCAGTGTCACTTCCAACCCAATCAGCAGGCGTTCCATACTGTAGTCCCTAGACCAGCAACATCAGCTTCACCTGGGAATTTGCTACAAATGCAGATTCTCAGGCATCAACTCAGACATCCATCTCCAGAACTGTTTCACCTTCCCCATCTGAAACTCTGCACTCACTACCAGCAATCTATTTAAATAAGCCCTCACACAATTCTATGCACACGCCAGGTAAGAAGCACTCGTCTACAGTCACACGATGTAGGCTCATTGGCCCTGTAACATATATGGCAATTATCTCTATATCTTTGAGCTCCATGGCCTTGACTTCTCACGCATTGCTTCACACAGGTCTTGGGAACACAGACTGATCGGTTTGTCTGCCAGTCCCCTACCTCCGCCCCAGCCCACAACTATCACCATAGGAGGCAGGTCCCTGCTTGAATTTGCCAATTTAGCCTTTAACCAGAAGCCAAGGCAACACCCCAGGCTCCCTAGGACACAGGGAAGGGAGAATGAATAGCCCCACGAGGAGCACTAACTATGCGCTAACCACCCTCTGGGGCATTCTGGATAAATTCTCTCTGTTAATCCTCATCACAATCCCACATTATCTCCATTTTGCAGATGCTGCGAATCCAGGGAGGTGAGCAACATGCCTGAGGTCACCAGGCTGGCTTGCAGAGGTAGAAGCCACACTCCAGATAGGTCCTCACTCAGGGCAAGAGAGCCACAGACCTTCAGCCAGTTACACTAGGGCAGGTCTTCAGAGGCCCAAGATCAGGTCCACTGTGTTCAAACCCTTTAACATCACTTATGCATTAAATCCCAACTCCCCTTCCCTCCTCTCATTAGGGTTGGTGTTTTGGAATGTCTGTAAATCCCATGGGTTTCTTTTAGCCCCTTTCTCCTCACTCAGTCTGGGTGGGGATGGCTCTGGCTGCACGATGGGGCGAGCCTGGCTGGGAGCTCTGCTCTAGGTTCCAAGGCTCTTGGGGGAAAGCCCCAGGGCCCCGGCCCAGGGTGATGTTTGCACGCACAGGCGTTCAACAGGTGCCTGTTGAGTGAAAGGGGCAAGTATATCCATCTTGATGATGTGTCACCATTTTAAAAAATACACCCACTTATCCAGTGGCTGCTTCTTCTTGTCATAAATAGGTAATAATTTAATGACAGGGGAGGAGGAGGGAGGATCACATTTTCTTCCATTAAGGCCAGCAATCAATCATGGCTGCTAAAAGTCCAGCTAAATTTAGCATGAGATATGGGCTTTCAGAAAGTCTTCCACAGTGTAGGAGGCCACTAAAAATATAACAAAACAATTAAGTGACCACGGGATTGATGGAAGTCTATAAATGGTGAGGACCCTAGAGATTAGCACTAGGGCCTGCCATGTCTTTAAAGAGATCTTATTGATGAGAAGGACCTTGAGAAAAATATCTAGATATGAAACATCACTAAGTTCTTCTGTTATTAAAATGTGAGGCTAAAGAAGAGTTTCTATGCGAATGGGGAGAAAAGGCATATGAAGGCATAAAGCCAAATTATTTAGAGAAAACTAATCTATATTGTAGCAATATCTCCTAAACATCAGCAGAGAAAAGTGTTCTATGGTCAAGTACATTTGGGAAATGCCAAGAGCGCATCCTCCCCGTGTGCCTTGTCTTCAAAATCTCAGTGAAGTCCTACAATAAATAATGCTGCCCAATGTTAAACACAGTGTGTTACATGCAGCATGTTCCAAAATGTATTTGAATATGGACTTGGTTTTGTTTTTTGACATAAAATGTGTTACCGTCCTTTGAAAAGATGCTTTGGGAAATGCTGGCATAAAGAATAACATTCTTCATGTCATTGAGTGATCTCAGTAGGGGTCTGGGTCTCATGAAGGACCATTCCATAACAATGACCAGCCAGAGAACTGCTGCTGCCACACAGGATGATGACAGAGCACCAGGTACTGACAGACAGGGTGTGAGAAACCAAGCCTGCTGGACTGGACTTCAGGTGGGTGTAATGGAGCCAGAGGACAGCACCAGTGACCAAAGCCAACAAGTGAGGGAACATAAATGGCTATAACATAGACCCAGCAAAGCCACGGCTAGTAATTTATCCTCCAGAATTGAGGGTCAGGTGCCCAAAGATGCTCACTGCAGCATGACAGTAACAGGGGGAAATGTGAAAGAATCTCAATATTCCACACCAGGGGATGAGTAGAGAAGGTGCTGGTGCATCCAGAATGGGGGGATGAGATTCTCTACCCCGCAGAGGCCCTGGCTCACAGGTTAGCGAGGTGTGTGCTGGGTACAACCTGTACCACAATCCCCTGGGGAGGGATGGTGAAAAATGCACTGCTTCAACCCAAGATTTCATTCTGACAACCCCAAATTCAGGGGGGCAAGGGAAGTTACTGGCTGCCTCCTCTGAAGTCAACCTTAAAATGTTGGCACTCTCAAACAATCAAGTGTTTCAAGTGTTATATGATCTGACAGGTATTGGTCTACTCATGATGACAATCAGCATTTTTTTTTTCACTGAGAATATCTTGGACAACACACAAAAATTAACTCAAAATAGATCACTGACCTAAATGTAAAAGCTAATACTGTAAACGTCTAGTAGAACAACTGAAGTGTATGTTCATCTTAGACATACTCCAGCTTTTTCTAACATTCGGTGCACATTTACTGGGAAATTAGTCAATATCGATTACTCTGCTTGGTGCTGGGGATATGGAGACAAATGAGACAGTTCCTGATGCCAAGCATCTTAAAGTATTTTTGGAGCTCATTTTATGGCTTTATGCTTAATAAGATTATACTAAACCTCTGAATTCATTTGTATTTCTTGCCAGACTATGTTGGTTATAACCTAAGTTTATGGAATTTTTGGCTCATTAATTGAACAGGTAAGGATACATCTGCTACATGCTAACATTTCCTTAACACAGCTGATGGGAAGAAGGGTATCAAGCCGGGGGAGGTATAGGATAAAAGGGCGACAAATGTCAGATTCAGGGGAGCCCCATGAATAAACATCACTATTTAATCCAGACCAATATGTACCTGCCAATGTGGCAGAAGAATGGAGCCAGCTGTGGCTCCAGGTGATAGGATTATACCAAGCAATTAGAGGGAAGTGGCTAACAGGAAGGAATGAAAACAACCATTTAACCTCCTTACCGCAGGCATCTTCCCTAACACTGTTGCTGATAAGAAGCAAAACTAGTTGGTGGGAATTTCTTCTCCTTTATTTTCCCTGACCTTTCTCAGTGAGAGGTGAGAAAAAAATGCCTAAAATGTCAGCTACCGAGGAAGAAAGGAATAAAAACAAAAAATATGGATAACTCTAATGGGATAACAAGCTGGAGACCCAAAGGAGCTCAGGATGCTTAGCCTGGGGACAGCGGGTGGGGGTCGGGGGATAGACAGACAGATGTCCGTGGCTGTTCAGGAGCAGAGGTAGGAGAAGCGGGTGGGATTACACAGAGTTGGACTCTGGTTTGGCATACGAAAGGGCTTCCGGGTTATCTACATACCACCCAATGCCAGATGGGCTGCAAGACACAGCGGAGTCCTGCCACAACCGGGAGACCAGAGCTAAGGGCTGCCTGTGGTGGGCCCCAGTGCCCCGTCTGTAGCTCTCTGCTCTGAGAATAGGAGGAACCCCCACCGGAAGAACAGCTGTAGGCAGGCCAGGGCTGCACTTCCCTGGCATTCCGTACAGGTGGGGAGCATTATACGTGACACACAGGAAATGCTTATGTCCTGACTTCAACACAGGAAGCACTTACCCAGCAATAGTGCTCGCTTACTTCGGGGCTGAAAGATGAGTCACTGGAAGGCTTGTATTTGAGCCTGTGGGTGAGCCATGGGCCACCTCTAGGCATGCCCCCCTCCCCAGGAACTCCTACAATGTCATCAAAAGCCCAGCAGAAAGCTTGATCCGCACAGTCACAGGCAAACTGTACTGACTAAAATGTCAGCTGAAAGCGATGCTGACCTCAGCAGCAGCTTGGTGGCAATCAGCGTGACCCCCGGCAGGCTTTCTGAAATGCTGAAAAGATCGTGCAGACCCTCATCACCACGCCCATGGAACTCCAGAAACCCCAGTTCGGGAAAGTCAGAACCACATTTCCTAACCTTTCTAAGTATGAAAGCAACCTTTATAATATCAAAATGCTTACCGGAAGCTCAGGAGACTGAAGGTATGCTTTTACTATTAGTTGGTTCATGAACTGTATATGTGCATATAAATTCACTCAGGCCTCTCTGCAACAATCCCAAGGTCGCCCGAAGTGATTAGAAGGTTGGTCTCTAGACCTGTACTATCCAACATGGTAGCCACGACCCACGTGTGCCTGATGAGCTTGTAAAATGCGGCTAAAATACACACCATTTACATTCTTTCCTGTACTAGGGATTTGAAATCTCAAATCCCTAGTACAGGAAAGAATGTAAATATCTATGCTACTAATATTTTATTGATTAGGTGTCAAAATGATTATATTTTGGACATATTGGACTAAATAATATATGTTGTTATGGGTTAAATTGGGTTCCCCTCAAATTCATAGGTTGAAGTCCTAACCCCCAGTACCACTGAATGTGACTGTATTTGGCGATTGAGCCTTTAAAAGGGGTGATTAAGATAAGTTGAGGCCATTAGGGTGTAGGCTGAGTACCACCCATACCACAATGCCCTGGTACCTGTGCCACCGATCTGACTGGGGTCCTTATAAAACAAGGAACACACACAGAGACACCAAGGATGTGTGCTCACAGAGGAAAGACCATGCAGACCAAGACCAAGACACATGGCGAGAAGACAGCCATCTGCAAGTCAAGGAGAGAGGCCTCACAAGAAACCAAACCTGCACACACCTTATCTTGGACTTCCAGCCTCCAGAACTGGGAGCAGACCAATTTCTGTTATCTTAAGTTACTCAGTCTGTGGTCTTTGTTATGGCAGCCCTAGCAAACTGATACATGTTATTGAAATTAATTTTACCTATTTACCTTTTTTAATGTGGCTACTAGAAAATTTACAATTGCATTACGTGGCTCACATTATATCTCTTTCAGACAGTGCTGCTCTTGAGTTTCCTCCGTGGGAATAACTCATCATTCCAGGTAGAAGGAAGGAAGGTCCCATTGCGTTGGGGCCCAAGCATGGCTTCCCTTCACCTAAACCAAGGGTCTCACTACTTGCCACCAGGCCTCCCAGGGAGCTGCCATTCTACAAAAGGTGACTGCTCTGTGTGGTTTTCTTAAAGGCGACACAGCCTTAAACCACTTCCTGAAATTGTTGGAGTCTCTCCCTCATTCTTTCTGAGGCAGGTCGAGTGAGCTGGGTAGGCACGTGCAACAGAGTGTATTTGTAACTGCTTAATCACCATCCGGCAGGTCTTTATTTTGTTATTAAACAAACAAAAAATTAAATCACAAAGGGCTAATAAGAGATCTCAAGGACACCTGCCTGGAAATTCCAGCTCAGTGCATTTACCACGTGTGTTTGCACATTTTCCAGCACGCTGAGCTTAGCACTTTGTAAGCTGTGTCTCATTTTATCCTCACACCGACCGTGTGGGGCAAATGTCTGACCCCTGTATTCTCACTATAGTAGAGTTAGACCTAAGGAGAGAGATTATCCACAAAGCAATTCTTATTGAATGACCCTGAAGTGGTTATGTTGTGTGTGTGTGTGCTCATATAGTCTCATCCACCCTTTTTCCAGGTTCAGAAAAGTTTGTTTTATTATAAGATATTACTTGAAATCTCTCCTTTCAAGTTTAATCCATTAAGTCTTTACTCATCCTTAGAAATAGACAGTAAGGAAGAAACAACACTGGAATCTACTCCATTATTGGACAAGAATGTTGGGAGTCTTATCCCTAGGAACAGCCTAGGGTGACAGTGCTGAATGTCACAAACTCCCTGCCCTTAAAGAACCTATGCTCTTGCAGAGAAGATAAAACACAAATATCCAAGTAACACAAATACAGGTGGGAAGAAGGTGCTAAGACAGCTAAGGTCTGAGGAAGCTCGGGGCCAGAAGGCCCACAGCCTACCCTAGGGAGGAGGGGAAGAGGAGGGTGGGCAGAGAGGAATCGGGGACCAAGGTAATCATCCTGGGGGACGAGGCATGGCAGCCAGCTCTGGAAACAGAAGGAAGTTTTGCACAGGTAGAGCCAAAGCAAGCAGTCTGGAAGGCATGGGCCTGTTTGACTTACCAAGTCACGGCATTCAGAACAGATACACCGGTAGCCCAAGAGCTCCTGGGAGGCAGGGGCCATGCTTATTGGTCTCCACCTCCCCAGACCTCAGCCCAATGTCTGGCAAACATGAAGAAAGAAATGGTGGTGCTCAAGAAATGGGGCACCATCCAAATTGGAACACTTGAGAGTGAAAGAGAGAACTTTGGATGCTTGTGCTGAGACAAAAGGCATTAACTGGGCTGTCCCAGGCACACCTGGACATAAGTCACTGTGTCAGCGGTGTGCATAGAAGCAAACTGAAAATAGAGAAGCACGGAGTGGCAGATCTGGGAGTGGGCCAAGGAAGATGGTGCCCCAAAGGCAGGTGTGAAATAACCTGAGCTGCTCCAGGGCGGGGCTGGGTCTCTTTCATGTTTGTTTCCCCTGCACCCAGCACACGGCCCGGCACCCCACAGGTACTCAACACTCACTGATGGGCGGAATGCACGAACCAGACTTCAAGTTTCTCAAAAGAGGGTTAAATAACAGTTATTTTTTTAAACTGTTGAGGCCAAAGACAGGGAAGATGAAACAGAAGAAAAGAGAACCTCCAATCCCCAGGGCTCCCACCTACTCTGGGCTCACTGGCCCACACTGAGCTTTTTCTCCCACCACAGAGCACATTAGATATGGACACACCTGTACAGGAGCAGCTTCGAGCTCAAGCTCTCCAACTAACATGGGAAACCCGATGCCCATTCACCTAGAAACAGGCCACCCAGGACAGGGTTGGTTTTCTCCTCCTGAGACTGACTGGGTAATAATAATGATGGCAGCCATCATCTCCTGTGTGATCATCGGGTTAAGGTTATACAGTGTGTTCAAAGCTGCAGAACTAGTGAGTTGCTGGATGGAATCCAAACCCAAGACTTTGCTGCTTACCAGCTGTGAGATCTCAAGTACATTACACACTCAACCACAGATTCTTCAACTATAAAATGTGATTTGATTTTTTAATATATGTATGTACTCTGATACATATAATTTATGTATATAGTAATATATTAATTATATGTAATAGGGCTCTTTATAAGAACTAAATGTGCATTGAAACACTTAGCACATAATAAATGCTCAATAAAAGATACCTATTACTATTGTTACAACTTAATTTTTTTTTATTTACACAGCCCTTAATACATTTTAGAAAAAAAAGCAACTTTCTGTTACCCTTTTCACACAAATCTCCCAGGATGTGTGTGGATTCACTATTCCTTGGACCCACCATTATCCTAACTCCAATGACATGGGGCTGGGTCTGTCTTACGAGAAGACCCCCAAAGCCACCTCTAAGCAGCTGCTTGGAAGGGGTGGGTTTCCTTACCGTGGGAGCTCCCATAGGTGACAGAACCCTTTCTGCCACCCAGTGCACACTCGCTCCAAGCAACAAATTTTCCATCCTTGAAAACGGAGGTCACCCAGGGCCGGTGGCCCAAGGTAACCTGCCAGGGAAGACACTGCATAAGGCTGCTATCTTCCCACGAATGCAGGAAGAAACCACACAACCTCTAGGCTGGCTTCTCAGACTCTGTTGGTTCAAGAGAGCAGATCCAAGGAAAGGAGAAGGAAAACCACTTTCAAATTTTCTGCGTAATAAGAGATGGTACTTCAAGAGCTTCCTAGTCTTAGGGGAGGGGAAACAGATTTCTGACATAGCTGTGCCCAAAACACTGAACTGCTAAAAAAAAAAGAGTCATGCTCAGTAAGTTGACTGCTGACAACACTGTCCTTCAAGCAACAGGCAGTGAATGTAGAAGCGATTAAGCCCACACCACCCTCCTATAAGGGACACACTGTCTATTAACACATATCAGCATGAGCCCGTGAGCTGCATGAGATCATGATGAAGTCAGCGCGTTACTGTCTGGAAATCCAGCCACGTCATTGAGGAGGACTCTCTCACAGCCAGTGAGAGGCGAGAGGCATCCAGCCCTTTGAGGCCCGCTCACTTCTGACGCCTGCATCAACGGCCAGCTCATGGTCTCTGTCCCTCACGCTTCACCAGAACTTTTGGTACCTCTCTCTCCGAGCTCCTTGCTTGGTGGTGCGTGGACTGTCAGCGCCCGCATCCACAGGGAGCTGCTAGGAGTTCGCCCCAGACCTGCCGCACCAGGAGCTGTGTCTAACAAGGTCCCCAGGTGCACACTGAAGTTTGAGGAGCCCGTGTCAACCGGCTTGTGGAGATAACTGAGAGACTCCGACTTGCTCTGCTCCAGGTGGAGAAGAAATGTCAGCTGGGAGAGCTGTTACCATTCTCCCTCTTCTTTTCCCACAGAGATTTCTTCTTTGCTCTATACTTTCTATTTTCTTCTCACCATCTGCTTCTAATCATTAAAAAAAAATCCCCAAACTACTATGAAAAGAGTCCTGACCCATTCCAAATGCAGAGGCAGTTAAGGAGAGGGAAAGATGCGTGGAGTAGAGGAGAGGGGAAAGGGGCCCCAACATTTACCAGACCCCTACAAAAAAGTCAGCTTGATTCTTCCCGTTCTCAGCTGAAGAAACTGGAGCTCAGCACTAGAGGTGAAGCAACTTGCCTAGAACCATGTGGCTGACCAGAGTGAGACCTGGTCCACCCAACCCATCCTAAGCAGGAAAAGTGCTTCAATGCATGTGCTTCACAAATGTTGAGCTGAAAAGGAATCTCTCCACCGAGTACTAGCAAGAGCATCAGGAATGAAAGCCTTTCTGCACTAAAATGCAATTCCATAATATGTCTCTAACCTTAAAATGCTCTCCCCTCCCTTTCTGACCCAGCAATTCCACCTCCAGCCTCAATGCTGTCACCTTTTATACAGTTTTATGCCACTGAGAACAGAAAGCATTAGATGCAAGATTGTGCCATTCTTTGAATGATCAACTTGGGGTGAAATACCCAGCTTTCTCTGTTCTGTTTCCCCCATTGCATATGGGGCCCGTATGTATGTGGATATGAACACTTGTGTGTGGACATTCCAAAAGAATCCTAGAGGGAGAGACTATGTTCCATGGCATGCTTGAAACTCAGGTTTCAATCAGCGTATCTAAGTACAAAATTAAACGGTCAATTTGACCACAAGCCAATCATTTCTGTTTCCATCTGGCTGTGAGGCTTGAATTGTGTGACCAGTGCCCCTGAAAGCTCCATGTTCCACTGTGGCAGAAGCTATGAGCTGTCTGTCCAGTATCCACCTCTCCTCCTCCTTTAATAACAGAACGTCATTATCTGCACTGTCCAACACGGTAGCCACTAGCCACAAGTATTTATTTAAGTTTAAATTTAAATTAATTAAAAGTAAATAAAAGTAAAAAGTCAAGTCCCCAGTGGCACTGGCCACATTTCAAGGGTTCAATAGTCATATATGATTAGTGGCCACCATATTACAGTGTTGGTATAGAACATTTCCATCATCCTAGAAGGTTCAACAGCAAAACTCTACACTGATAGGGCTTATAAGAGGTCCAGCTAAAACTCAGACATCTCCCAACCTCCTTTAAGATATGGATGGTCAATGAGTTGTAAAAGTCACTGGAGGCTCTTTAAAGGGGCCTCAAATCAGACTGTAAGTGACCTTTGCCGTTCTCCTTTCTTCCTGCATGGAAAGCAGATACAATGGCTCGAACCCAGCAGCCATTTTGGGAATATGAGGAAAAAGTGATCCTAGTGTTGGAGCGTCAACAGCTCAGTCCTTGGTACCTTTCTCTTCTCTATCTCCTTCACTCCCTTGGTGATCTCATTAAATCTCGTGGCTTTACATACAATCTATCTGCTGATGACTCTCAAATTTATACTTCTAACCTGAGACTACTACTCACACTGAAGACTCATATATGTATTAAATACATCTATTCTTCAATGTCTAACAGGCCCCTCAAACTCAGTATGTCTAAAAGCAAACACCAGATCGTCCCCTTAAAACCAGTTCTACCTGTGGCCTCAGCTGAGGACACCACCAATGAATGACTCAATCCTTCCAGTTACTACTCAGGCTAAAAACCTTGGAGTCACCCTCATAAGTGACAATCAACCCCTCAGGAAATCCTGCAGGATGCAACTTCAAAATGTATGCAGACTTTGACCACTTCTCCCCACCTTCACTGCTAATGCCCCAGGCGGAGCCCGCAACCCTCTCTTCCCTGGCTAGCTCTAATAGTCTCCTAACCTGTTGCTGCTTCTCTCCCACTTCCTAAGTCCATCTCAACACGGCAGCCAGGAGGGGCCTGTAAACCTCACTCAGAATAAGGGCGAAGTCCTCCCTGTGGCCTCAGATGCCCGGCATGATCTGTCCTACAGCCACCACTGCCACTCCAGCCTCCTCTGCTCCCACACCGGCCTCCCTGCTCGGCCTCAAACACGCCAGACACTCAGGGCTCTGTGTAAGTACTTCCTCTAGGAATCCACCGTGCTCACTCCCCCTCCTCCTCCAAGTCTTCGCTCAAATCTCACCTTCTCAATGAAGTCAGCCTGACCCCACGCCTGCACTACCAACCTGCTTCACGTTGCTCTATTTTCTTTTTCCCCATAGCCCTCATCACCTTCCAACACCCTTTAATTTACTTCTTTATTATATCTATTGTCTGTCTCCCTCTACTGGATGAAAGCTCCTAGGGGGCGAGGATCCTCATCTGCTCATGGATGGACCTGAGGGCCACCAGCCTACGACGTGGTGGGCATGCAATGCAATGTCCTGAATAAGTGAAAGGTCAAGAGGATTGCATCCTTGGGCAGCTGAACCAACATCAGCAACTTCTCTTCCTGTAGAAATAAGAAAAATTATCTTGATATGCTTAAGCCCCTGTCATGGGGTTCCGATTCCTGGCAGCTGAGTGGAATTCCTAACTGATACCTCTGCGAAGACCAGAGGTATTATGTTTTATTCTCAGACTGCAGAACTGGAAACTCCTTGCAGGCACTATGGTACTCAAAACCCTACCAACGACCCAATTTCTCACCTTCCCCAGAGCTGGATGTTGCCTGTGCTCCAGGAAGCAGAGGAAGAGAAGTAAGGAACAAGCTATCCTCCCATCATAATCACCTCTTTCAGTGACTGAAAGCCCCCTTTGGGGGATGGCAACTGACTTTAAAGAACGTGTTAAAGGAGGAGTTAAAACTATTAATATACACTCATCAGTGGTGTATATGTTTTTAAATATATAAGATATAATTATTCAGTGGTATTCCTGCAGAAAATGTACATGCTGACTCTAATCATGATGAAACAGGCAAACTCAAACAAAGGGACCTTCTATAAAATAACTGACCTGTACTCTTCAAAAACGTCAAAGGCCTGAAGGACCAAAGTTGAGTGACTGTTCCCGACTAAAGAGACATGACAACCAAATGCAACATGTGGCCCAGGATTTTCTTTTGCTACAAAGGGTATGAAGACAACTGGTGAAATCTGAGTGAGTTCTGTAGATTAGCTAATAGTAATGTATCACTTAATTTCCTTATTTCAATAATGGTGCTATGGTTATGTAAAAGAACATCCTTGTTCTCAGGAAATACACCTATGTATTTAGGAAAAAAGGGGCATCATGTCTGCAACTTACTCTCAAACAACTAAAAAGCATAAATAGAAAATGACAAAGCAAACACAATAAGAGATTAATATTTAGGGAATCTGAGTGAAGAATTTAGAGCATTTCTTTGTGCTAGGTCCAGTAACTTTTTTGTGAGTTTGATATTATTTCCAAATAAAGACATTTTATTTAAAAAGTGTGTACGTACAGACATACACAGAGACCACACGTGCATGAGCGCACACACGCACGCGCTATTTGTCAAGAGTTTGCTCGAGTCCAGCACTTTCATAATCTCTTACCCACGTAACTTCGGGCCAATCAAATGCTTATTGAAAAAATGATTCTTTCATTAAAGGGCCTAAAAAGTACTCCCCTTCCAAAAATGAGAAGAAAAGAGGACAAGATCTTAACACACTGACCAAAAATAATCATTATCTTTAATGATGTAGGCAGAAATCTATATTTTTACAAAATAAAAAATAAATTGATGGTATAACTATGGAACATGTGGGTCCTTGTATCCCACGCAATAATGCCTAGGGGCCAGGCTTCGTTTCTTTATAACGGGTCATCTAAAAACGACTTAATCACAGGTGATTTAAGAATAGTGGTGAAAGTCTGAGATGAGAGGGCCCCTCAGGAAGTCTTAGCTGGCTCTGAATCTTTCCTCAGAAGAGGAATTCTCTGCACAGACCCTCACTGCCATCCTTACTCAGATACAGTCGTCACCCTCTAACCTGGTTTTTCATCTGCGTCCTGTCTTACTGTGGTACACAGCACGAAGGGGAACTAGCGTCCCCCACTCCCCCTTCTTGGGATTCCCAGCCAAACACATGACTTTTTCACTGTCAGTCTTGCCATGCAAGACACTCCCTACCGTCTCTGCAGCCAGCCACGGAGGCATCTTCATTCAGCCCAGGCATCTTCATTCCGGGGCCACCTCGCGCCCTTCCACATGGAGCTGGACGTGCCTTGGACAGAAAAGCTTTACTTGGGAGGAGAGAGACAGCAAGGGCTCCTTCCAGACTGAGAGTTTGTGTGGCCGGGAGGTGGGGAGGTCTGGGAGAGGCAGCCTCAGGGTTGGACTAATGTACCAGCTCCTACCCAAAGAGTGATTCCAAGACCTACTGCTCCTTGAGCCATGTGGGACTCACTTATTAGGCCAGAGAATCCTCCAAATGACCTTGGGAATGGGTGCTCCAGGAAGGGGTGGAGAAAACAAGGGAAAGAATAATGGCATAATTTGAGCTACCTTTATATGTTATTTCTGATTAAAGCAACTGGTTACAAAATAAAAAGGGCAGGACCAGCCCTTAGGTCTTACTTGGTCAAGTCACCAAGCAGGAAAGCCAGAGGGCTAAAAAATGACTCAAAGAACAGCCAGTCCACTCTGCACTAATCTGGCCTGGGCCAAATTCAGTCTCAGAAGGTGAGGACATTTCCATTTCCAGAGTTTAGACAGTCCTATGTGAGGTAGTGCCAGCCCGTCACCAGCTCCCTGCCCCGACCCAAGCAAACACAACCATCAGCAACTCGTTACATTCGTTACTCCTCAGCGTATAGAGTGCTGCTGAACACATCTCAGTGTGCATGGGGCGAGGGTGAAAAATAACACCTCAATTTAGATAAAATCTTTTTCATTATATTAAATGGAAACTATCACAACATCTAACAAATGCAGTCAAAATACAGAGTGCTTCTGAACCAAATGCACAAACATGAAAGCTGTGGTCTGGTAGTTAAATGGATCCCACAAATCTGCTTTCCTATTACTCATCAATTTAAAAAACCACAGGAAACAAGAAGGAAAGACTCTGATAAACATCTGTAAGGCATGCCTTGAGTGATATGACCAACTTCTTACCAAGTACAACAGACAGCGGTGTGCTGAAGCACGCTACAGCTGGTTTGCTAGAGCCAATTGTTAAATTTCCAGAAAGTTTACAAGCTAGGGCTAACCACATCCATTATTAAAAGTTAAATTGAATAAACTTACAATTAAATAAATTATATTAAGATAAAGAGAATAAATACGCAAAACTCATCATATCCTAATTATTTTACTATACTTTAGTAATCATCTATGCTCTTGGAAATACTATACAACAGTGTGCTACTGCACATCTTTTCCTAACTCCATATCCCGTGATGTCACATTGGTAGCTTGAAATCAGCTGTGATGAGACTATTTATACCAGAGGAACTGGCAAAATGCTACAAATCAGGTCCTCCCACCAAGAGCCCATTGTTAAGCATTGGCAGCACGCCATAGCTCTAGAACAGAAACCACCAAAAGCTGCCACCTCTGGAGGCCACATGCTCAGAGATATTCCCTGGACTCTATTATAAAACTCGAGTTTTATAACTTAGGACAAGTTACTTGACATTTTTATTTGTGTACAGCATTTTTAAGAGTACCCGGCACAAACTTGTACTAATTAGTTCTAGCTTATATTTTTGAGAAGTGTTATAGTGCAATGGTTAAAAGTCCAATCTAGGAAACCAGACTTGCTGGGTTCAACTTCTCCTTCTGCTACTTGTCAACTATAAAGTATTGAGCAAGTTCCTTAAGTCCTCTATGCCTTGTCTTCTAAACAGTAAAACGAGGAAAAAAATAGTAAGTACCTCACATATAATAACTGACAATGACTGGCACACACTGAATGTTCAATTAGTGTAATCTGACTCCATTACTATTACTCTGAATAGTGCAGGAATTCTTCTTTTGGAATCATTTTCAAAGAGTTTAATTACTCAATTCTTTAATACTAATTTCTGTATTATCATACCTCACTTTTTCCCAAACACACTATTATCTACTAGAGAGGATCACAGAGAAATCTAGCTGCTTCCAAAATTCAAATCAACTCCAAAAGAAAAATTTGCTATAACTAAAAGTGAATAAACAAATAAACCACGCAGGAAATACAAAACAGAAATGACTAGAAGGTGATTATTTTGAAGAGAATCGCCCTTATAAATAAGTTCAAGGTTTGAGGTGGGGCAGGATTATTTGTAATCCTTTATAATCACACCTCAAATATAAAGACAAAACCAATAAGACAGAACACATTATCATGTGTGACTTCAAAGCATATTGTGCTATAGATGCATCAATAGTATATAGATAAACCCAATGGAAGTAGATAACTGTTACCTCTTACAATGAAAACTTCACTCACAACAATTGCTAAAAACTTTGTCTCACATAAAATGTAAATAAGCTTATGATAAAACCATAAGAAAGTCAACAGCATGACTCTGTGTTTATTACTTTACATGGGCTCTATTTCAAAAAAGGATTTAAGGTGGGCAAAGCCATTGGATTAGAATTATTGTGCCTTCCTCTGTCCTCTGTGGCATGCATCCAAAAACAGAAGACTGAGAACACTTCATTCCACCCAAGAAGGAAAGCAATGGCCAAATAGTGCTCATGGGAGATCTCAGCTCCCACGCTGGACATGAACCACACCCCTGCATTCTTGATTTGTCCCCAGTTTCTCTCCAGCTATGCATAACATGGCCTCCCTAAGGAGGTGGCCAAGGCAACCCACACTCAGTGGGCTGACTTCCAGCGTGGTCTCCAATGCCCAGTCCCCTGTGTGATGAGAGCACATCACGTGAGCAGCTCTATGCTTGAGCTGGAGGATGATGGTGGCTCCCCACTCATCAGTTCTACTCACCTCAGCCTTCTCACGTCCCCTGCCCTAGCTTCCTTACCAGACATTCAGGCCATCTACCTACAGACCAGGAGAGCCTGCCAAAGGCACAAAGCTAACTGAAGGAATAAAGAAAAATCTCCCCAGTTTTCCTTGGGCACCCACGGCTGAGAGGCTTGTCCTCTGCAGGACACAGGTTTAAGGCCACCTCAGGGACTACCAGGGCCCCTCCATGCTGTTCTCAGGGGTCCTAACAAACCCTCGACCAGGACATTACAGGCCTGGGGCAGGGAAGAGGAGCTGACTGCAGCAGGAGGGGACATTTCCTTCACGTTTAATTACTTCTGCTCAAGTGGTATTAACCTCCTTTCCAAAGCAAGTTGAAGGTCTTCCAAAAGGGGACAGTCTTTCAACAGAATACCACGCAGACATGAAAAACAACAGGGAAGCTCTGTATGCACCAATATGGAACAATATCCAAGATAGTTTTCTTAAAATAAGTTTGACTGAAATATAATTTACACATGCTATTAATAATATTCACTAATTTATGTGTACATTCTGATGAGCTTTAATAAAAGTATCTAGTCATAAAACCACCACTACAATCATGATGCTAAACTATGTTCATCACCCCAGAAAGTTCCCTCATCCCTCTTTGAAGTCAAGCATCATCACTCCTCCTCCAAGTCCCATCCCAGGAAACCACTGATCTGCTTTCTGTCTCTTTAGTTGACCTTTTCCAGAACATCATATAAATGGAATCATGTAACATGCAGCCTTATGTGTCTGGCTTCTCTCAGCATAATGTGGTGGTTATGTATATCTTTGTTATTGCTGAGTGCTATTCCATTGCACAGATTTACCAAAATCTGTTTATCCATCCCGCTGTTGGGTATTTTAAAAGAAAAAGTAAGTTTTACAACAGTGTGTATACAGTATGCTACCATTTGTGTAAAATAAAAGGAGGCACACACACAGGTTTCAATATATATTGATGAGCTCTTGAAAGACACGTAAGAAATCTGAACCGTGGTTGCCTTTCGGAGAGCAAAAAGGTGGCTGACAGACATCCTTTCTTTGTATACCTTTTAGAATAGTTTTAAAAAAAATTTAACTATGTGCATATGCCACCAATTCAAAAAAAAAAAAAAGAAAAAAATGCTTTGAGAAGACCTCTTACATGTAAGGTCTGCATCCCTTTTTGCCAAGCTCCACAACTATCTTTTATTTTAGCTATTTCTTTGACTTCTCAAGATGACCAAGAGATTTAGCATGATATTTTCCAGTAAAGAAGGAAACTTTGCTGTTTTCACTTTTCCTCTTTATCACGCAGAGTTTATTAACGCCAACTTAATCTTCCTTAACTATCTGTTTAACTTAAACCAGAAAAACAAAAAAGCCTCAAACACCTCTAAAACTAGCATTCAATGGATCCCAACACTCTGCAAACCCACAGCACATCATGTGACTGAAGCTACAGTCCCAAGGCATTTTGTCAGATGTGCAAATGGAAACAAACCAAAACACCTGGGCAGAGCCCAGGGCGTGATCTCTGAGAAGACCTGGTAGCCAGTGTGTGACATCCTACCCTTCTCCAGGCCAGGGTGGGCATCTTCCCCCACAAGCAATGAAGGAGCTGTAGGAACTTAGGATTCAAGATTCAAACTCCCCTGATTGTTCAGGAA
Source organism: Cheirogaleus medius (assembly GCA_008086735.1). Taxonomy (NCBI): domain Eukaryota; kingdom Metazoa; phylum Chordata; class Mammalia; order Primates; family Cheirogaleidae; genus Cheirogaleus; species Cheirogaleus medius. The sequence continues at coordinate 281,332 of VBSM01002035.1, read as the reverse complement.
CATAAAAGAACAATCTCATGAACATCTGCAGCTTCTCAGAAAAGCCAATGCACTTGTACATTCCCTTGTCTAGCACAGAGTGGTTTTCTTTATTTTTTTAATGTTAATCCTATTATTGGCTCTCTTGACGGTGTCTGACACAACGTTCTGCTCAACAAAAGTTTCCTGAAGGCCTCTGGAAGGTGTCACTGATCCTCACAGTCAGGAAGGATGTAACCGCCCCACGTGGGCTCTGCCTGGGCTTCTCCGCCGTCCCCACATGAGACTTGAAACTGTCACCCTGGGTACCTGGCTCCCAAGCGGCTGCTTATTTGCCTGTCATACATAGCACTTGATCTGACAAAAGGCTTGCTTTCTTAGAGTATCGGGCAGGATCTGAGGGTGGAGCAGAGTTACCACCCAGGTAAAAGCATGTAAACTAGAACACGATGGTGTAACAACAAGACACTCGTAATTATTCTTCAGCATAGGCCATGCATCCAGAACTCCCCTCTCCACCATCTCAGGCCATCCATTCCCAGCAGTCGGTCCACACAGAGGTGAGCAGGCCCCACCCCATATCAGAAGTTCCCGGTGACTCTGAATTCCAGCTAACCCAATGAGTCACTTCAACAAGGTTCCTTTGGACAAGTACCTATTCTACATCTGTCACCCCCAAAGCAGGATCGGGGCAATGTGAAACAAGCTCCAAGATGACAGGAAGGTGACAGTGGCATCTCCAGGGCCCAGGACAGTAGCTGACCCTAAGGATGTCCAAAACCTGTCGACCGACTGGGCCTTGAAGAACAGACAAACCTTCAGCAAGCAAGACAGCACAAGGCACGTTCGATCAAAACAGAGTGTGGCCAGGGCTTCCCAGACAGGCACATGGGATGGTTTCCAATAGCGCATAGGCGGGCCTGGCACAGTGGCTCACGCCTGGAATCCTAGCACTCTGGGAGGCCGAGGCAGGTGGATCGTTTGAGCTCAGGAGCTCAAGACCAGCCTGAGCAAGAGTGAGACCCCATCTCTACTAAAAAAAGTAGAAAGAAATTAGCTGGACAACTAAAAAATATATACAGAAAAAATTAGCCGGGCATGGTGGTACATGCCTGTAGTCCCAGCTACTCGGGAAGCTGAGGCAAGAGGATCGCTTGAGCCCAGGAATTTGAGGTTGCTGTGAGCTAGGCTGACACCACTGCACTCTAGCCCAGGCAACAGAGTGAGACTCTGTCTCAAAAAAAATAAAAATAAAAAAATAGCGCATAGACCTGACTCCACAACGGGACTCTCATATTTTTAAAGTTATTCCCCGGTCAATGCCCCTTTAGTCTTTCTGATTACATCAGGGAGAAAGTTCCAGTGTGGTACCAGGGAGTCTTTAAGCCTTCCCTAGTGCTTGATCATTTCCCTTTCTAACACACAGGGAGTGAGGGCACTTCTTCAGAGACTTTGGCCAACAATGAAACCCAGCTAGAATTCTATTACACTGTTGTGTCTTCACTGCATTTATTTTTATAATTACTTTCTGTTTTGAGCATGTGATAATTGGTTTTCTGCTTACAGAAGGGTACAAAGTTTCTGTTTTAAATTATTTTATATGAGGCCAAAAGTCAGCTCATTTAAAGAGAAAATATGAAATAAAATACTGCAGAAGGTGCATGTTTAAGACCAAAAATGCAAAAATCATGCAGGTGGTACATGGTTCTACATGCATATGACAAGAAGCAGGCCTCCGACTTCTGTGAGCCTGAGAACCAAGGTAAAGAAGTATAAGAGACAGGTTCCAGGAGGAGGGGACAGTTTGTGACAAGAGCTAGGGCACATGTAATGTGGCAGAAAGATAAACTGAGGCCAGGTCATGGAGAACCTTGAGGCTGAAGGGCAATATCTGGGCTTCCACCTGTGACCGCAGGGTCCTCTAGAGGTTGTCAGCCCACTTGACGAGCAGGCTCATCCCCAAAGCTGGACTGGTTTGGAGAAGGAG
>VBSM01002035.1:254771-275033 GCA_008086735.1 Cheirogaleus medius | reverse complement strand
AGCCCCGTGCCTGCCGGTGTCTGAGTAAGCGAAGCCAGGCAGCGGGGATGGCTCTGGCTTTTAATAATATCAAAGGGATCAGCCGCCAGGGGAGGTATGAAGAGAGGGAGAGGAAGGTGACCCAAATGGACATTCTGCGGCTGCCAAGGGGCATATTTTCGATGCCTCTAATGGCTTCCCTGGGCCTCCGCCATCTCAGGGATCTGGCCACGCCGAGCTGGCAGATTCCTGGTCAGCAGGAGCGAGTCTGCCCCGACTTGTTTATTCCAGCAAACAGCTGACTTATGAGGCAAGGCTGTCACCAGGAGGGACCTGAGCTCTGGATAATCTCAGGAGATGCCGTTACTAAGAAGAAAAGAACGCATACGGGAAAGTGCTTCAACACGAAACACACTGGAGACTACGCAAGGATGACACACCAACTCCACTGGGGACAGCAGCAGCAAACGGGATGTCAAAGCTTCGAGGCAACCCTAGAGACCAGACTTTGAAACCTTCATTTTTATAAGAGAACTGAGGCCCCCAAAAGGGAACAAGACTTGCTCCAGGCCAGAGAGCCATCACTGCAGAGGCGAGTCTAGAACTTTCTTCATCTCCGGTACCGGGCTACTCCTACCATACTGGCTCTTGGTGCATTTTTTCATTACTTGACCAAAAACTCACTTTTTTTTTTTTTTTTGAATGCACACACAGCAGATGGAAACAAGTGCAAAGATCTAGAACTAAACTCTGGCCAATTTACTTTCTACTGCTCACAACTTCCCTGAGCAACAGCCCAACAGTAAGAAAGGTTAAGTTTCAGTGAAGTGGGTTTCCACGTTCTGTTTAGCCAGACCACGGCTAGAGACGCACACTGCTGGAAGACAAGCCCGAGGCCCAGGTCGGGTGAACCACGATGGCGGTAGCAGCGTGTCCTCTGTGTACCCCAGACCAGCCTTCTTCCCGGGTGAGAGAACTAGGGTTGCTTCCCTCAGGAAGGGTGACAATGGAGAGGACAGCAGGATTGAGCTAGCTTGCCAGAGACGAGCTAGCTGCGCTCAGAGAAAACCTGGGTGGAAATGAACACAGGAAGATAAAGCGGATGGTACTGGTCCTCCACCCGCATCCTCTTGTCTTTTACAATTTCTCTGCTGTCCAGCCCAATGTGCAACCACCAGCACCTGCATCCCTCTTCCCAAGGGCTTTCTCCAGTGGCTCTGCCCACAGGCAGGGCGGGCCAGGAGTGCCAGGGAACTCAAGTCATGCAGGGCCCCAGCTCCCTCGCCCCTCGGGTGGGGCATCTCTGACACATGCTCTACACCAACTCTCAGGGTTCCCCAGCAGGATTAAGCTCTAGCTGTCTACAGCGGTAACCCACTCAGTAATACGCCCTCCATTTGGCTGCTGTGATGGTTAATTTTATGTGTCCGACTTGGCTGGGCCACTGTACCCAGATATTTGGTCAAGCACCAATCTAGATGTCACTGTGAAGGTATTTTTAGATGACAATGTTGCAATCAGTAGGTTTTGAATACAGCCGATTACCCTCCATAATGTGGGCGAGCCTCATTCGATCAGTTGAAGGCTTTAGGATAAAAAGACTCAAGTTCCCTCAACAAGAAGGAATTCTGCTTATAGACTGCCTTGACACTGGAGCTGCAACATCAGCTCTTCCCTGGGTCTCCAGCCCACTGGCCTGCCCCACAGAATGCGGACTTTCCAGCCTCCACGATATCGTGAGCCAGTCCCTGAAACCCAATCGACGACTCTCTAGCTCAGCCCCACCTCTCTCTCCGTTCTGTTTCTCTGGAGAACCTGGACTACTCCAGCTCCCTTCCCCTCCTGTCTCGCCACCCCGTTTCCCTACGGGTGCTTCCTGGGACCCCCGCGAATTAACAATGTGCTCAGATCCTCTGTCCAGCCTCTGTTTTGAGTAGAACCCAAATTAACACAGGGCAAGTCAGAAAAAGGGAATAAATTCAACCTTCGACATGAGCCAGGCACTGTGCTAAGTACTTTACAAACACCAGCTTTGGTCCTCCGAAGTCCCATCTCCCTGAAGAATCACTGACATAATATATGTTTGCAGCTCCGGGGAGGGGACAAATAGCCCACAGTTCATAGAAACCGAGCTGAGGACAAGGTAACCACTGCTCAGCTTCAAGCAGGGTGTGTGCATGCCAGCACGTGCACCTTTCAGATTGTTCTACAATCTCACAGCATATACAATCACAGACGTACCAAATTATCCGATTCACCAAGCGCAATCATTTTGGAAACATTTCATCTCTAGAACTGCCTGCGTGGTGCTTCTCCTCGATTTTAAATGTATGTTGACATTTTAAATTACCCACAAAAGAGGTCAGCTCTGTATCAGACTCTCCCTTCTAGAAGAGAGCAAGATTCGTGATGAGAAACCCCGCCTGAGAGAGGAGGCAAGAAGAAATGCAGACCATTCTGAAGCCCTGAACGCGACTGGTAGTTTCCAACCTCACCCACCCAAGTGTGCTGGAAGGGAGCCCTAAGAAGCGGAGGACATGTCAGCAGAGCAGCCAGTTGGCTCTCGGGGTTCGGCAGTCTGGGGCCTGGGAGGGTGGGTGCGTCAGGCGGGCTGGGTTGCCCACAGCCGCCCCTAATGCAAGCCAGCCAGCCAGCCAGCCAGCCGGGCCGGCCCCGGCCAACCCAGGGAGGGTGCTGACTCTGATTAGGGCCTGCTCCAACAGCACATTTCACGTCTTCAAGTTTTCCCTCTGGCAGCTTGTGTCCATGCCCTGTCGAATGATGTCATGTTGATGGAAAAGCTGATCGGCCCGAGTAATACTTTCAGCCGCCTCCTTTCCCTGCCCCTCCCCTCCCCCACCGCTAGTTCCCGAAGGCCCCACACACAGGCCTGGGCCAGGAGGGAGCCAGCTGTCTCTCATCAACTCTGGCTCTGGTCCCTCCCAGCAAGTTTCGATTCATTCTCATTCTCCATCAGAACAAGATTTCAGCTGTGAAATTCTACTAATAAATTCCCCTTCCAGAGTTACTCTGAGCTGCCCTTAGAGTTTCCCAGGAGAGGGAGGGGAAAGGAGGATATTTCCACTTTCCTATCGTCCCTAAATCCACCCTCCACCCAAGGAATTAGGTAGTAATTATTAGACTAGGTTACCCCATTCCTCACAGCACACGGACTTGCCTCATCATCCCATCCATCTCTAAGCTTCTTGAGAGACCAGAAGGAGCTCAGAGAATGTTCTCTGTGTGCAAACGCTCTCCAGAGTAGAAATGCAACCCTAAAACCACAGGAAGGGTCTGGGGACAAGTCGCCTGGTTTCAGCCCTGTTTCTGCTATTGGTATGGATGACGTTGGTGCCACCTCTCGGGACCTGGGCTCAGCTGCTTGTCCGGAGGCAGGGCAGGCACCTCTGCTTGCTCTCAGCTTTGTCGGCTGTCTCAGAGCCATGGAAACACAGGGGCACTGGATCCGAGTGCAAAATTCAACTGCGTAGGGACCATCCCTTCCTGGTTGCATTGGGTACTCTGGTGACAGTGCAGAGTTGCCAGCTCGACTCCCAGCCTCCAGAGACCGACAGGCAAGTGTACGCGTCAGCCTGGCCAGCGAGTAGGTCCAAGCACAGCCCATGGGTCCGGGGCAGAGCCCCCCTGGGCAGAGCATTCGCCACCTTTACCTGTGCCAGCCAGGAGGCTGCATGGAGCGACAGGCTGCTCCCCAGGCCTAGAATGAAAGAGTGATACTACTATTCGGGACAGGCATAACTCCTGCTTTAAAATACCTAACGAAATATGTTATAAACCAGTTCTTGGGGAGCCTAGTGTCAGAGAGAGGGTCCGTGTCTGCATCCCAGCACTGAGCACAGTGTCTGCACACACGGGCTGAGTGCACATCTAGAGGAGCCAGTGTGCGGGCATCGGCTGTTTCCATTCTGAATGTCTGCCTCCCTCCCACCAGGTGCAAGAGCCTGGAAGGTGAGGACTTTGCCTATCCTAGTCACTGCTGTGTCCCACAGGCTGAGCAGAGTGCCTGGTGCTTTGTAACACCTTAATATATTTTGATTGAATAACCAACCGGGGCTTCAGGAACTCGATGTCACTTGGATACTTGCTGTGCTGGTTTACGAAGCTGTGCTCTCTCACTTCCAACTCACCCTTCCCTATTCTGCACCATGATGCTGGGGCTGGGACCCTGCAAACCTCATTTCTGTCTTGCCAGTGGCTCACTGTGAGGCTCTGCCAACACGGAGAGCTTGAGGCAGCCTGCAGAGGGAGAAAGGACTCCTTCCTCCCCACTTCCTATTCCCTCCAGCCTAACTCAGCAAAAGTTTTTCATGGCAGCTGGTCTCAACAGCAGTTGATTCTAGTTTCCAGTTTTCCCCAAGCCCCCAGAGCCAGCCTCACCATACTCTCCGAGAGATCTGCGGCACCAACCAGCACCCCCCACCCTCAGAGGTCTAGGTCCCAGCTCCACAGGGTCCTTTCTCCAAGCTTACAGGTTCCAATAGCCCCAAGGAAGTGGTTAACCCCGAGTATAACCTTGACCAGTGGTTCTCAAATCTAAGCCACCTGGAGGCTTGTTAAAACACAGTTGCAGGCCCCACCCTCAGGGTTTCTGATCCAGTTATAATTTGTATTTCTAACAACATCCCAGGTGATGCTGATACAACACTTTGAGATCCACTGGTGTAGACCTAGCAGCAGCAGCTGCTTCCTGCATTTACTACCAGGTCCTCTATGACCTGCTTAACCAATTCCCAGTGTTAAATTCCCTCTGTTAAAATAACTGGTGTGGTTTCTGTTTTCCTAACTGGGCACTTCCTGTTTTAGAGGCCAAGGCAGATTCACCCCCTAGAGAGAAAGTCTGTATTTCCCACAGTATTTCCAGAAGCTACAGTAGTAGCCCCTTTAGTGGCTTTGCTAATCAGTTGGTCCTGAATACTGCCCTGATCAAGTAGGAGCTGTGGTTTCCCTAAAGCAGGAAGCAAAGAGGCAAATGGTGTCACTTCTCTGTACTCGAGCCCTACCAGGCAGAGAAAAAGAAACTATCAGGACAAAGGCTGTAACAGCAACTGTTTATGGCTCCCAAAACCATCCTCAGAGAGCAAGTCATGTGGCTGAAGATGCCAGAAGATAGACGCCACTTCTGACAGCTGTACAGAAGTACCTAGCACACCATGGGCCCAGCCTGCAGTGCCCAAATGTAGCCATCCTTCTGACAAACTGAGCCCGGGATATGCAGACATTGAGAGGTGCCCAGAAAGCCTGCCCAGAGCTGGCACTGATTTCCCAGGCATTCCGTGGACAAAGCCACCATCAACATGGTTCCTCTGCAGCGGCCAACAAGAGGGTAAGGAAGGCTCGTACCCCAGAGTCCCAGCCGTGGGTTCCTGATGCAGAGGCCTAGGAGATGATACTGACCAGCCAGCACCCTCTGCTGAGCTGAGCCGAAAGGAGAGTGGAGGATATCTGTGCCCTGCCAGTGCCCCATCCTTCCTCCACCTGGAGACCTGATCTTCCCAACCACACGGAGTCCAGGGGCTGCCTCTATGCTGAATTCTAGAACACCCCACCCACAGCCAGGCCCCCACAGCTACTGACAAGCTACCTTTCACCTCCACCTCGTGTCCCACCACAGTTTCATAGTTCCCTCCCCAAACTCTCTATTCCACTGCCAGTTCATTTTTGGAAAGATTTTTGCATTTCTCCCTCTACTGAGAAGATTGAGACATAGTTCATTTCCCTGAATGCCAGAGAAAGTGACAGAAAAATGCCAGGGATGAATACTCTTTTGCATTGCCCTGTTGATACCAAACTTCTCCAGTTACCATCCCCTTTAAGCCTGATTCTTAAATAAATGTGTGCAAACACCCCCTCAGAGTGTAAAGGGATATTTGATTTCATCTGTGAACCAATGTGGCAGATGGAAGCTAAGGAAGAGACCTGAATGGGGAGTGCACACATGTGGGACCATTCCCACCTGAAGTTGGATATTAGCCAGGTGGCCTCGTACTGCCCACGAGGTACAGCACAACAGGTCCTGCAATTGCCTGTCTCTTCCACTTTACCCAACACCTCTAGGGCTATGGCTAAGCCTGGAGCTTCATTATAATCCTGCCTAGTGGTCAGTGAAGGGCTGAGGCCTGACGGCCCCCAGAAAGGGCCACTGATGGGGAACAGCATGAGGAGGCTCCCACATCTCGTCCTTGCTCAGCCCAGGAGCCTTCAAACCAGAGTGTGCTCTACCACTTGTCTCATGTTCTGTAATCACTCCTGCTTAGACTTGCATCTTGGTTTCTTCTCCTCTGTTCCTGCTATAACCAATTTGCCCTCACGTTCAGTGCACTGCTTCAAGATCAAAATAGTAGAAACTCTCTGTACCTCCCTACTGTAGGGTCCCCATGTGTGCAGGACTGTCGTCTCCAGTGCTTGGCACATGTGGATGCACAATAAATATTTGTTAAATGAATACACACATGAACTATTAATTGCTTGCTTCTGGTAGAGTTCTACAATAGTTCTGCTTATTTTTATGTGCATCAAAATTGATCTTCAACCATTCTTTAAAAATGTTTTTAATGGAGTCCAACTATACCATGAGGTCGTATTTGACAGAGGACACATTAGTCCCAGGACCACCAGGAAGCTTTTTTCCTTAAGACTAAGGCATCTTAAACAACTAGGGAGGTGGTCAGGGCTAGTTGTTGGAAAGCAGAACTAAGCACCATCAGATCCAACTCTAACTCCTGGCTTCACCAATAGCTGTATGATCTTGAGTGAGTTTCTTTTTCCCACTTTGCTACATGCAAAAATGTTGTCAATCCTCCTCACTAACCAATTCCCAAGTTTTATCATATAGTTACCTTCAATCTTGAAATTTCTAAGCTCTCTTAAAAGGAAAAATAGCTATATAAATAAGTACAAAGTTTAATTGTTGAGCTTATTCAATCCCCTTGAAGATCAAGATAAATCTCCAATGTGACAGTTAGCTGAGAAGGATGAACATATTCTTAAGGAAGGTAGGACATTTGAGGTGCAGCTAAGGAATGAACTAGCTCGTGGAAGTGTGTGTCTGCATGTTTGGGGGTATGTACAGACACGCGTGCTCCAGAGCAGTGTTCCTCCAATGTGCATACAAATCCAGTGGGGACCCTGTTAAAATGCAGACTGTGACCCAGAGGTCCAAAGGAGGGCCCAAGAATCTGCATCTCAACCAAGCTGCCAGTGATGCTGATGAGTAGCAAGGGCATCACTTATGACATTAAAAATGTCTAAGAACATCAGTGAGTCCAGGCTCATATTGGTGTTTTTGTTTGCCTGGAATTTTACTTTCTATTATTAAACCAGCCTTTTAAGTAAAAACAAAGCACCTATTAATCTGTATAATGATCCAGATTCATTTCCTTAAGGTGATCACATCCTCTGAATTCTAGTCAACACTGACCAGATCTTGTTCTTGGAGTCCAGTGTCTGAAGTTGGGCTAGCAAGTTGACTTTCCCCAATCAGAGAAACGCAGGGACAGCTACCACCTGTCAGGGCAACACCTGCCTCTTTTCAATTCTCAAAGCAGTCCCCCTCTTTAAGAAACCTAAGCCTTTGTAAAACCAGCATCCCAATCCCAACATCCATCTTTGGTCTCCAATTCCACAGTAAATGTTGTAAGCCCCCGACATCTGGCTGATGCTGCAAGCTCAATGGGGAGCCTCTGAAGTCCCATCATTTCTGTTTTCTAACTACTTGAAATGTTCCATAAGGGCCACCAATCCCACCACAGGCCTGTCCCACTCATGGTCCTATGAGGTTTCAGTCTGGTCCACATACATTTGGGGAAAGGATGCTTGGGGTCCAACATTATTTGTCCTAGAGCTGGAGGTTGTGTGAAATTAGAAAGATGTTGATAAGCAGGAAAGAGAAGGGGAGGAACCTCAGACAGAAAGGGTGTCTAGCCAGTGGACCTGCTGTCTGCAAAACCAGCCAGCATGCTCAGCAACAGGGAATGTCCAAAACATCCCGTGCAAGCCCACTCCAGCTAAGATGGCTATCTCGAGCCCTGACTCAGTGGCTCATTACCGATTTCTCCGGGAACATGTTTGCCGTGGAAGCTGAAGCAGGCGGTGACATTCAGGCAGTTCACAGGCTGCTGTCCGTCGTGACACTGAGGTGCCGTGATGTTGATGGATCCTGGAAGGAAGATGGAGACATCCACCGTAATGACGGGTCTCGCTCTGCGGGACAAGAGAGTGGGGTGACTTAGTGGTGGTAAGGAGCAGCTCTCAGAACCACACAAGAACTATACAGACAGGATAAATCCTAGACCTTCAACTCAGCCTTTATTTAAAGTATGAAATAACCCAAGAGAGAAGGGCCAGTGTGTTCTGTAAGTATTTTTTCTGGTTTTAGAAGTGGCACATTGCCTAATAAATTAATGGTTAGCTTCCCAATAAGAAAGGAAAGTTAGTTGTTAATAAAACACATCTGGTTAAAGCCATAAACAGACCACCAGATGCTGCACGATTATTTAGAATTTTACCAATTAAATACCAATTTCCATTTTATTAGGGAGATAGGAATATATCTAAGCAGAGTTCCATGACTCGAGCAATGGATATACTCAGGGATTTTCCCAAAGCATCCACTATCATTATAAGCATGAGCTGCAGAGTTCCAGGCCCATCCAGGCAGGCAAATCTCTTCCTTCACTTACCCTCATCAGTTCGCTGGTATTTTTCTAAAAGAATTTGACTAATGGGGTCCCAACTGGTAAGAGCAAAGCACTTCAGAGCAGAAGAAATCAACACACCCAACCTCAGGATCAAGTGAAACCTGATGAATATCCACACTCTCCTCCCAGGCATGGACCGTCCCCCAGCACTTGATAGATGGAAAGTATCTGTGGGCTCCCCCGGGGCATCCAACAAAAGCTAAGAGTCAATCACACCGTCTGCTCTCACTGCAAACATCTGCTGTACCTAAGCTGTGGCTTAACCTTCTCCCCTCCAGGCCTCACAAAGAGACCCTTTTACCCATAAGGAGCCCTGGCCTTCACGCTGCTGCGGTGACATAACAAGATTCGGGGGCATTATCCACTTGAGAACAATGACCTTGCTTGTGTGTGATGCTCCCTCCAAGAGAGCCCAGGGTGACAGGGTGGATGGGAGAAGAATGCATTAAGAAAAACCTGGGTGACAAAAGGAAGTGAGGACACACACAGCACAGATGGGGTGAGGGGACTCCACTGCTGCCACCACTGCCGGGAGATGGGGTCAGCGGAGGGGCAGTGGTGACAGGTGCAATGGGGTTGTGGGACTTGCAGAGCAAATCCAGCTGTAGGACAAACAGAAGTCAGACAACAGCGTTGCCCAAAAGAAATCCAACGTGCTGGCCTTTCTATTTTCTTCTCGGTTCATCCCCAGAAGATGCTAGAAGTAACTTAGAAAGTGGATAGTCTACCCAGATCGACGTGATTGTATTGATGTCAATGGACACTCTATAAAGCCCTGCTGGAGTGCCCCACCCCCGAGAGGCCTTCCCTGGTGCCCCTGGCAGCTGGGCGTCCTCCCTCTCTGTGGTCCCAGCTTGGTACACATGCCTCTGGCCCCCATTGACTAAGGTGAGTCGTCACTGTCTATTTCCAAACCTGCCCCACCAGCCTGCAGCACCCCCAAGGGCTGGGATCCTGGCGGATTCATCCTCACATTCCCAGGATACGAGATGTGTTAAATCCTCGCAAATTGACTCCAGCCCTTGGGACTGAAAACCACAGGAGTGCCTCAAGTTTCACAAATGGACAGAGACAACTGGGAGAGCCAGTGTCCACCCTGCCCAGTCCCTGTCCTGCCTGGCCATCCCCCAGAGGGAAAGCCCAGCCTATCCCATCACAGCCAGGGGCCACCTCATCAGGGAGGAGGCTGAGTCCTCCTCTCATGGGACAGCACCACAGAAGACAGTGAGGAAGGCAGGAAACAAGCAGGAAGAGTCCAAGCGGAATGACCTGGAGGCCGTGAAGACAAAATCCTTTGAAACAGCCGGCAGGGACCTCACGGGTACATCTCCTTCCAACATCTGTCACATCAGTTCCCTCAAACCTTTTTGTTTCAACTCCGAGTATTGTTTTTGGATGAAGAAAAGCCCAGAAATCTTTCATAGGCCTCCCTGATCACTTCCTGTGGCCTCCAATGGCAGAGCACCAGATGCCTATCACCCTAACACAGGACCTGCCCCTGAGCTAATCGAAGAGATGCAAACTTCCCGAGGGCAGAGCCAGGGCTGCCCTCCCCTGGGCCGGGGAGACTAGTTGCACGGTGTCTGCAAATGTGCCAGCCTCTGAGATAAAAGCAAAGGGGCCACTCAAGGGCAGCATGGCAAGTGCTTTCATAACTGTGTTTTGAAGCTGGAATACTTCTTTCTGAAGGCTGACAGTGCAGAGCCTGATATTTCATTTCCAGGTAAATAATAAAACCGGTTGGGATGCCCTTTGACAGAATGTTGCTCTAGTGGCCCTGGCCTTTTGCAGGATCAGTGCTGCTTGCAGGGCAAAGACAGGCGGACAGATAAACAGCCTGCATGCTTGGTGACATTGTTAGGCGACTAAGCCTGCTGTAGTAAGTAGAGGAGCATCTGTATTGTTATCTCAGTTAACAGAGGAGAATCCTGAAACAGAAAAGTCATGGGACTTGCCCAGGAAACTCACCTAATCTAGTAAAAGCAGAATCAGAGTTTGAACCCACCTGGTCCCCAAGTTCACATTCAACCTTGAGGCTATTCTGCCTCTTTAACAATTCAATATTTAGCATTATCTGGGGGCTAGCTAGTTCCCTTAGAAGTTATAAAAACCCCCCTCATACGGCATCTCACTCAAAAAGAAGCTATGTGGCTGGGCATGGTGGCTTATGCCTGTAATCCTAGCACTCTGGGAGGCTGAGGCAGGAGGATTGCTTGAGCTGAGGGGCTCAAGACCACCCTGCACAAGAGCAAGACCCCATCTCTACCAAAAATAGAAAAAATCAGCTGGATATAGTGGTGCACACCTGTAGTCCCAGCTACTCGGAAGGCTGAGGCAGGAGGATTGCTTGAGCCCAGGAGTTTGAAGTTGCAGCGAGCTATGATGATGCCACTGCACTCTAGCCTAGGTGACAGAGCAAGATCCTGTCTCAAGAAGGAAAGAAAAAAAAAAGGAAGGAGGTTTGCTGTGTGATCCGTCAGTGGAGATGCAGAAGAAGGCACTGCTGAATAAGAATCTGGGATGTGGAACTACATGGCCTCTGGGATCCCTTCCAGCTCTAAGAATCCTACTAGTCTATTTTAGAAAGTTCTGCCATCGGGTTATTAACAAAACCTAAGAGTTGGCTCCCACTCCAAAGTGTAATTCTGCCTCCTGTGACTCATCCAGCCAGAAATACTTGGACATGGTTCATGAGTGGTGATGGTGGCCCACTGGCCTGTGCAGGGGAGGTCCAGACTGCACGGGCTTCAGCGAGCTCTGGGTCGGAGCTCACGTCCCTCACTTCTGCTGCCAACAGGGATTGACGTGTGTCTAGTGGGCAGGAAGCTCCTGGTCCCCGGGGAGTTGAGGACCCACTGGAGGTGAGGATGCAGGATGTAAGAATGGAGAGAGAGGATGGATAGCCCCTTTGAGTGTCATGGTACCCACAGGAAAGGACGATGATCGTATGGCATATTAACGAAGGGGCTGTTCTTGGCAGAAGGAAAACAGCTCTAGGGCTTAGGAGCTAGGCCACCCCAAACCCTGCCCAGAAGCTCCAGTGATGCCATCATCTCACACCAGCTAGAAATTCTGGGATAGAGGATAAGAATGTGAAAATAAAGGTAGCCTTCCCTTTTACTGAGCACCTCCAGCCTGCAAGGAACAAAACAGAGGGAAGAGCTGACTAAAGGTGAGTAACTCACCAGTGCTTCCTCCACCAAACTCCATCCCTCACCCATGAGGAACCCAACCCAAGCAGCAAGAGTGAAGCAACTCACCTTAGAAGAACCACGCTGTCCGACATGAAGGCTCCAACAGTGACATCTGAAAACAAGAAGTTCATAGTGCTCAGAAACTTGTTGAAACGTGTGCCCAACCGCCCCCTTAGAGCAAGGTGTTCTACAGCGATGGAGGCCGGGCCTTGAGGTCAGAAAGCCCCCTGACAGCCACTATCTTGGCTATATAACAGATTTGTGAGAATGAGAGACACACTGTCTCATGGAGCAGACAATCGCCATTATTGGTTACTGAGGCCTTGAAAATGTGGCTGGTCTGAATTCAGATGTGCTGTAAGTGTAAAATATACGCCAGATTTCAAAGACCTAGTACAGAAAACCATGAACTATCTCAATAATTTTTGTATTGCTTATATGTTGGCATTAAAACAGCATTAAGATTAACTTCACTTGTTTCTTATCTTTTTCATGTGGTTACTAGAATGTTTTAAGTTACATATGTGGTTCATATTGCATCTCTTTTGACATCAGTGAATTAGAGAGAGGGATACCTAGAATTAAATGGCTTTTGGAAAATGCTCTAGGTTCTGTAGAACATGAAATCATCACGTCCAGCGTTTACTCTCTTTGACCCCAGAGAATCTCATAGTGTCCTTGTCTGTCAAATGGAGATAATTATCCCCAGTGCTTTCTTTAAAAGTTGCCGATATTTCATAATATTTAAATCAGAAAATAGTTATTATCCATTAATACTAAGTACTTATTAAGTATAATATTAAATATTTATTAGATATATGAAATCAGAGATTTAAATCAGAAAATCCATGAAAATACTTGGTAAACTATAAACAAAGACACTTATTTAGCTGCTAATGTTTATTCCTAAACGACTTTAATTTAAGAAGTATTCACTCATCCAATAAGCATTCTTTCCCCCTTTATATAAATTCCTTAGCCCTGGGGTTCCCATTATTACTTCACAGAACCAAGCCCGAGTCCAAAAGAGTCTGAATCTGTATGTCGCCAAATGTATAGAGCATCTATGCAATGCCCTCATTAAGGAAAAACAAATAGCAAATCCATGAATTATAGTGTTCTTAAAATTTCTGCACTTTGGTGTGTTTACTAATTTTGTTCTTCTTCGAGAGTCCTTTTTTATTAACTGGATGTTAGAAATTTTTAAAACCTGACAAATTTGTCATTTCTCTTAGGAAAATACAAGGTAAGAAATTCAGATTTGTTGTGAAATGTGAGCCCCCTGCTCACCATGCATTTATAGAGAAGCAGCTGAACCTCTGGGAAGCCTGGGTCCCCATTCACGTGGTGAGCTCTGGCCAGTCCCGTACCTTCTCTAAAGGTCAGCATCCTCACCTGCAAAGTGGGGAAAAGTCCCTATCCCTACCTACCTACTAGGGTCACTGTGAGATGTACATTGCATGTGGAAGCTTTTGCACACATTAACATGCTAGACCCATGTAAGGTATTATTTGGGGATGGCCAAACATCGCCCAGAACAAGGACAACCGCTTTCTCAAACTTAAAAAGACCCCTGAGGGGCTACCTTGGGATAAAAGCTTCAACACTGACCCTCTCGACTCCCACTTCTACTCCTAGCTCCGTGAAGTCTCGAGGAGTGTTCAAAATTCTTGTCTGTCTGAAACTACAAAAATTGGTGTCCTCAAACAGGGTTGCATTGGGTTTTTTTTTTCCAGGTTTTAAGTGGAAAGAAATATTTTCTCAAAAGCAAGATAACTACATATTCATGAAAACATTTTCTAAATTCCATAATGCTTCTGGATTTTTTCAGATTCTTACCTTTGGTTCCTCACCTTACTCTATTCCATCTGCAAACACGTGAAGAACCACTGCTTCTCCACCAAGTCAATTTGACCTAAACCTGCTATGACTTGGGGTTGGGGTTTGAAATCATATATTTTTATTCGATTAGCCTCAACCACCACAAGGCACTAATAACCCTGAAGACAAGCCAGCCAGCCCTGAATGGTGAAGGTCTGTTTCGTCCGTGCACTAGAGGACATGGTTTTCTTCTTGCTGCAAATCTTTCTTGATAATTTTCCTTCAGGAGTGGGGCTGGGGGTAGGGAAAGTGCCATTCCTTTTCCCTCTCAGGAGTAAAAAGCCTCTGAATATGGTTAAATATCAAGGAAAACATGAAGTTTCACTATTTATCCTTTTCAACATGGCCAATGCTTTTTTTTCTTAATTTTTTTTCTTCATTTCTGCTGCCACAGAAATCACTATAAAAATCCACCCTTTTGGTGCTTAAATCCTTCAGAGTAGATCACTTCAAAACTCCAAAATAAACCTCCACACTATTTTCACCTTAAAATCAAATGCCAGGCAAAACACCCCATTCTATTGTGTGAATCTTTCCAATCCTAAATGGACATTGCTAACCAGACCGGAAATTATCCTATCTCCTGCATTGATCTTCATTTATCTCATGCGCCTTTAAAGAAAAACAGCTTACCAGGATAGCCATTTCCATCCATATCAATGCCTCCTGATATGGACTGGCCAAACATCCGTAGAACTGGATTTATCTTCCGTCCAAACAATTTCTGAAACAAATAGGGAAATGGAGTTACCGTAAAGGACTGCAGTCACAAATAAGAACTGTGACTGTTTCATTCCAGCTTCCCTAGGACATTTGGTCTTAAAGTAGTTGAAAGTAAAAAAAAAAAAAAAAAAAATGATCGATCCTAATTTGATCAGAGAGTCTTTAGCAGGCAGTTTAAGACCACACACTCCTTTATTATTACTTCTCTTAGCCAAATGTCATCATGCAAAAAATTTTTTAAGTTCACTGCGAATGAAAAATCCACCTAGACTAAGTATGATAATGTTTTGACATGTTGGAGTTCAAAGTTCCATTCCTAATGGAGGTTCTATTTTATTTTTATACAGGTATCGCTGGCTAAAATTCTAAGAACATATTTACCTAATATCTCTCTGCCCAAATACATACTAAATATTTACCACTCCTCTCCTAAGAGGCACACATGAAAGAGTCTTTCCCTAGACGGACCAAGTCTAGATGGAAAAGCTGGCCACATGGAAACCGCCTACCATCCAGCCAACTAGAAGATCCTAAGCTTCACAGAAAGGATTAAACAGTTTTACCTAGTAAATCAGGAACTCTGTGGTTCTGAACCTTCTATAAACTATAGAAAAGCTGCCCCTCTCCCTAAAAGGCAGCCCCTCAACCAACCAGTCAGAGGACACAGCTCTACTATCATGGGACACACTAGCATCTGTGCTTACTTTTGTATTTATATACATATATATATAAATTTTTTAATATCTAAAAATAAATTTCTTTAGAGATGGGGTCTCGCTATGTTGCCCAGGCTGGACTAGAACTCCTGGGCTCAAGTGATCCTCTCTCCTCTGCCTCCTGAGTCGCTGGGACTACAGGTACGCACTACCGCACCCAGCCACGCATATTATTTATTCATCATTAAGTTCATCACGTGCCAACACAGGCAGCATTGGTTCAAGAATAGCTGTTATACAAATGACCTCCGTCACACTGAAGCAGTGCATTGATGTTACTGTGCACAGTTTCTCACAAAGATGCTGAACTTTCTGAATTGAAGAAGTCCCATCGTCTGGGATCTGACCTGCTTCCTCTCCCTTTATCTGCAGAGTCTCCATGGGGAGGCTTACCCTCACTGAGGCATGGGGGGGGGAGGTTAAGAGAAACGCTTTGTTTTCATGTCTTGTAGCAAAATCCACATCAGAACAAGGTTTACACATATCCAGGGGCTTACTCTGACTTTCCTTATCCTTTTCCTTACTGAGTCATCCTGCAGAGAAGTCACGAGGGCAGGGAGGGGGAGTTTCCACAGGATCTACAGATGGAGATGCCAAGGATGTCCCTGCCCCCAGCAGCTGATAACTGCAAATAACTCTTCCAGAAATGATCAGAGGGGGCCGCCTGCCATCTTCAGCTAAGCCATCCAACAGGAAATGTGAAAGCATCAAAGTACAAATCAGAGCACTGCAGGAAACACTGAAGACATGTTTCTTGCTAACAGGCAAAGCACCACCTCCCACATGGCTCTGCCTAAACAAGCATACATGTGTGTCTGCGTATTTCTTAAAAGCCATGTTTTAAAGCAGACCATCTCAGCTCTGAAGTCCAAGAAACTCTAGCAGCAGTTTGCCCTGGGTCTGCGTTTCTAAGGCCTGCTGCGGCAGGGACAAGGAGGAGAGAGAAGGGGTGGTCCATCTGGGGGTGGTGATGTAGGCTTAAGTTATCCCACAGACATCTGCAGGCCATTATGCTATAAAGCCATGAAGATAAGTCTGCTCGGTGCTAATAACCCTAAATGAAAACCAGGAGCCTTGGAAAACCTCTTCTTGACCATGTTAATATGCAGTGTCCTTTATGGCAGAAGAAGGATCACAGGGGCCGCCGTCGCATGCCCAGAGGGCTCTCAAATTGAGAAAGGCACGCTAAGATCTTAAAATCAACACTTTCCATGGTAAACTCGAGAAAGAAGAATGAGTTAAAGAGTAACGTGGAAGAAGTTTGGGCACTGATCTCACAATTTACCCAGCAGAAATAATACCAATCTGGGCCAAAGAAAAGAGATTGCATTGCCCAGAGTTGTTTCTGATTTCTTCCTCTAGTTCACCCACACAATGTGTCTCTGTCCAGGACCTGGGTCTGGAAGAATCTGTCATTGAAGGATTTTTTTTTTCCTTTTAAATCACTGACCTTATCATACACATATTAGCAGTTCAGAAAAGCATAATCATAGTTCTTTTTTTTTTTTAAAGAGCCCCAAACCACTTCTGTTTGTCAAAGCTAATGAGCCAGCATGTGTGCTGACAAAGGCAGGCCAGTCCAGCTGTGCCCTGCTTCCTACTGAAGGCACTGCATGCTAACCACAAAACTTACATGCGGTGCTCCGCAGCGATTCCACCCAGCAACAGAACAAAACACTGGAGGGCCCCGGGAGGAGGGGAAGCAGGGTCTCTCACAGGTTGCCTCTCTGTGTGATTAGCTTCCGAGGTCCAGGAAAACAAGCTTCCCGGAGGATGCATGGAGAATGACCCTGACCACTGCCTGAGCACGGGGCTCCTTGGATGACTTTCAGCTTGTCACACTGGGAACAGCATCCCTGACCCAGCCTGGGGCAGCTCGTGACTCGGATGTGACCCCCAAACTGTGCCCAAAGTCCTCTTCCTCCCACCATGTCGGCTGAATCACCTAAGAGTACATTAATCCCGCTGTTAATTCATCTAATGAAAAGTAGAAATAAATAGTCTAAAGACAGTCTAGGTAGATGAATGCTCCTCAGAGTATAGATGCCTCATGGCAAAATAAGTTTCCATATTCATAAATATTCCTACAGAACTTCTTTTTTCCAGTGTGGAGTTGAGGATGGTGGTCAATGGTGAATGTTTTGGGCATCAGACAGGGCATCACAATGCCACTTATTACATTGGCCAAGCTAAATATTATAATTTCCTTGGGTCGTAGTCACCTCATAGATAAAAGGTGGACAATAAACATACCCATCTCGTATGGTTGCTGTGAAGATTAAAGTAAGAAAAGGGCAGAGCAGGACACTCAAGAAACCGGCCTTCTCTCTCCAGCACCTCCCTGAGCACCTGTCTCCCACGGGTGAGTCGCTGAGCTCGGCAGGAGTGCAGCAGAGAGGGGGCCTGAAGTGTGACTGGCAACAAACCAACCCTCGACCCTTAATTAGCTGCCTCATATCTACTGTAAGAGGGCGATTATAGATATTAATTTATAAGTTGTACTTACATTTACGTACTGCCTCTTAGAATTGAAATGTAAATACATACGTATAAACATGAGTAGGAACTGGTTAGTGCATAATAAGTGTTCGATAAATAAGTATTTGTTGACTGGAAACGCCTCGACGTGTGCTCAGTCCCTTTCTGTCACTGGCCCACTGGGAGAAAGACGCAAGCCAGCACTACTCCGCACAGACGCCCACAAATATCCTGACGATGCTTCTGTCGAGAGCATGACTTCCTCTTTTCCCATGGGCTGGGCTTGACACCATCAGCAAGATTGAACACCAAGCTGATACGGCAAAAGCCAGAGCTCCCCACTTCCACGTTCCCAAGTCTGGGGCACAAGGCCCAAGCTTTGACCAGCTGCCGGTTTTGATACCAATTGCAGCAACATCCCATGATAACTTTCAGGCCCCTCCTCTGTCAACTGCTCTCTCTAGATTATATTGTAAAACATATTCTTTTGGTTAGCACAGATGGTTGGCAAAAGAGTAACCAAAGAGAGAAATCTCCCTCTGTCTTCTTAAATAAATAGCTCCTAACTCTGGGTGAGATTTGGATATTAGGCAGAATGCATCCCTAAATGTAAGCAAACTCAGGATTCTAAGAGTACTTTTTAGTGTTTAATAAGCAATATCAATTGTTTGTGTCTTTCGCTAAAGGGTGGGAAAGCTGAAGACAAGAACAATGCTGTGTCTTCCTTTGTACCAAGGCATGGTGTGTAGTGAAGGTTCCATACGTGTTTGTTGCACGAATGTGTGAATGAGCGGTTACCGCACCACCCCATGCCAATTACCATTGAGTACTGGGGGATGATTCCCCCGGCATCACCGTGATAGATGTAGACTGCCCCCGCGAAGTCATCCTCCTTGGGTGCGCCAATGGCCACATCTAAGGGGAGAAAAACAGCTATGGGTTAGAAAAGCCACATAGAATAATATAAGTTCAGCTTTCCTAATTCCTGTTATCATATCTGAGGCCCTGGACACCAGAAATTCTTGCCTATTGATTGCTCAAGCATTAAATTAGGTATATGATCTCCTAGCAGGAAAACAAAGTTAGAAAGAATACTACAGAAGCTGAGAAGAGTTTAGTTCCAGAGAATTTTCTGCCTTATCCTCATAAGAAAAACAACTGACCCATCCTATCAAAGAAACACATATATAAACTACCACCCTAATTTCTGGCCATCAGAGAGAGGAATTCCATAGACCTGTGGTTCCCCAAGCCCTGGGCCACGGACCAGTACCAGTCCATGGCCTGTTAGGAACTGGGCCACACAGCAGGAGGTGAGCGAGCGAGTGAAGCTTCATCCGTATTTACAGCCGCTCCCCATCACTTGCATCACCTCCTGTGCTCCACCTCCCGTCAGATCAGCAGCAGCATTAGATTCTCATAGGAGTGTGAATGCTACTATAAACTGCGCATGCGAGGAATCTAGGTTGCACGCTTCTCATGAGAATCTAATGCTTGATGATCTGAGATGGAGCTGAGGCGTGATGCTAGCTCAGCTGCAAAATCATCCTGAAATCATCTCCCTCCGCACCTCACCCCTTGTCCGTGGAAAAACTGTCTTCCATAAAACTGGACCCTGATACCAAAAAGGTTGGGGACCGCTGCCGTAGACAATGGTTATTGCATAACTCAGAAAGTCAACTCTATTCCTGGATAACGGAAATGTACAGAATGGCATTCACTTCACCAAAAAAAAAAAAAAAAAAAAAAAAATCAACATTACTCTCACAAATTGACATCTCCTGGAACAAAGCCTACATCTTCCTTACTTTTTCCGCTTTGCTTCTAACAAAAGTCATGTGTCTACGAAAGTGAGGTCCGGGATAAGGGGCATGCACCCACATGACCTGGAGATGGAGGTCCCCTCTGTGAATGAAGCCCTCTGCAGTCAGTGGCATGAGGCATCCAAGGAGCCTGATGCCTGGGTGGGCAAGAGCTGTTCCCTAGCCACACGCTCTGGTGCCGTGGCTCCTCCGAGTCCCAGCGTCTATCTGCTACTCATACAGTGAGGGGAAGGGGTATCAAACAGACCAGGGAGAAAGGCCAAGAGGCTGTGAAGGACACTGCTGTCCAAACAGAACTGGACATTAGGTACATACGCCTCCACCCCCTCTACACACACACAAACTCAAAAGTCAACCCAGCTGCCATCATCAGGGGAGGAAACGTCCACTTCTCTCCTCATTCATTTCCCCAGCGACAAGGTAGAGCATCATGAAGCATCGGAGGCTCGGACACAAAGAGTTTGTGGCAGGAGGAAGCTAATTCAAACTTCTCTGCCCCAAGAAGCCCCAAACGGACCAGCCCCAAGGTTTGCTTTGCTTCCACTGCAGACAGAAAAGAACGATGAACTGATGTTGAAGGGCTTATACAGAAGCAAAACTGCAGTGGGCTCAATGCTCAGCCCTGAGCGTCTGCACGGAGAACATCTCTAAAGGTCGTTCTCTCCCCATGGCACATCAGTGGGCCTTCAGAGTGGGCCGATAGATCCGGGCCTGCACCACTAGAGATGGGCAGTCAGAGGGCAGGCTCTGA
>VBSM01002035.1:240558-254671 GCA_008086735.1 Cheirogaleus medius | reverse complement strand
TCTCCAATAGCCTGGGATGCATTTTTGAGGGAAGGAGAATGTCCTGTTGGCCAATGATTACCCCTCCCCCTTGTCCTAATACTCTAAACGAGCAAACCTACCTGTCCCCATAGTATGCGCTCAGCTTTCTTCACGGCACATTTTTCCCCAAAGTTGTTTTAAAAGAGTATATACGTTTTTCTACGTTTTCTCTCCCATGCCTTTCAGTGCAAGTTTATAAAGCTGCTCTGCAAGGTGCACATATTAGTAATCTTGACAGAGGGAGTCGGAAAATCGAAACACCCAGCAGCTCTTGGCCAGGGTGAGGGTGGCGGCACATATCACCGCACCTGTCATCACACATGGCCAGGGGCTGAGTTTCCTGAGCAACACTAACCAAGGGAGGGAGGAGGGTCAGTGGTGTACAGTGACAGGAAAAGTCAGCTGACTCTGGGGAGAGTCACACCCAGCTCTCCTCCCAAATCACTGACATGTGAATATCTGAGTGATATTATGACCCATCGAATACCCAGAAGCCATCCAAAGAGGGTCAGGCTTTTGTCATGACCAAATCTTCTTTTTCACTATAAACAATCAATTTGCAACTTGAAAACAAAAAAAATATGATAACTCTTTTTTTTTAACAAATATACAAAGGATGAATAAGAGTTTATTAATTTTAAATCAGAGATATATTCATTTTCTAATAATTATGCATACATAATTAAAAGAAATTGAGTCAATGAAATCCCTACCCCAAAACACAAACACGTTAGTTTCTTCCTCTTAGTGTGGTGGGGAAGAGGAAACGCCAGTAGCTAACTTCTCCTATATACCATGCACTCTGTATCCATCTCCTTGTTTAAATCATGAAATGACTATAAGGAAGGAGAGTCCTTAAGACCTTATGATTCTTCCCACTTTACAGATGAGGAAATTGAGCCACCAATGTCAAGCTGTTTGTCCATGTCACACAGGCTAAGAAGTGGCAAAACCAAGATTCAAACTCAGGTCCCCTCGCTCCAAAATCATCATTTTTTTCTACTCCTCCATATTGCTTTCCAATCTTTAATCAAATAGGCTAAAGTTCAACAGAAGAAAGAATACTCTGGTACTTAGGGTAACCACACAGCATTAAGATATATTCGTTGGGAGGGTGAGGTGCATGGGTGCATCATGCCCGGGAGAATTATCACGCTTCAAGAGCCAACCCACTGATTTGGACACACAGTTGGGCTGTCGGGCCCAACACCCACACAAGTGTTCCAGTCTCCATAAATATAATAGCAGAAAGCCACCGAATGCCCACTGCCCTCATCTATCTAAGGACCATCTCATTTCTCCCCAGGTCCCGCCCTGTCCCCCCTTCCCAGAATGTCACTGTGGACACAGGCATCAAGAATTACTATACAACAGGTACCAAGAAGCACCTTCCCAGAGTCTGCACACATCAGAGGCTACACAAAGCTCTAACCTTCCCTGGCTCTCCCCTCACTGACTGCTCTTTCTTTCTGGCATCTTCCGACCTAGCTACAGTTAAACACCACTGCCCTCTTCCAGTTGGGATAATTATAATAGCATCTTCGTCACTGCATAACAATATACTTCGATTTTTTTTTATTATGAAAGTTGTATATTTTCACTGCTTGGATGAAAATAAAATTAAAAATCTACCCAAGCACCACCACCGGGAGAGCTCTGTTCTCATTCTCTATGTTACTTGGCATATTTGTAAAGGTTGTTCGTACACAGTTTTTATCCTGCTTTTTCACCGATTATCTCATAAGCATTTTCTCACGTTGGCTAAAAGGTAACAGAACGTATTCAGTGAATAATCTCCCTCTAGTTGAACACTTGACCTTCCAGATCCTGAAGACTCTGCTTTCTCATTGGTCTCCTGCCTCCATGAGTCCACTGCTCCCCCCTACCCCGGCCCCAGCCCCCCACCCATCCACCCTCCATCAGCTGCAGAGGGGCGCAGGCATCTTTCTGACCCTGTCATATCCTTTGCATCATTCTGCAGAATAAGGGACATCAAGATTATGTTCCCCCATACCCAAACCCTTCCCCTCTGTGCTGAGCTGAGGGGTCTTGCTGCCTCACACCTAACCCACTCACCCCACTCCCTGCTGGGAGCTCTACCATAGCCCACCCTGCCTGTTTGCTAACTCCTGCTCTTTCCTCAAGATTCCCCCAGCCACTGCATCGTCCTCCTCTGCTTCCCTGGGCAGATGTGCATATGCTGCCTTTCTGGCAGCATAATCTTGAGACAAAGTGTGCCAGCTCTGAAGCCAGTTTGCCTAGGTTCAAATCCCAGCCCCACTGCTTCTTAGCTGTGTGACTTAGGAAGTGTTACTTAACCTCTCTGGTCCTCAGTTTTTTTCATCTGAAAAATAGGGACCCTTGATATCATGTATATTGCATTGAAATCACTCACAGAAAGCAGGAGGAACAGTCCCTGGTATAAGTATGCACTCAAACGACAGCTATTAACATTCCTCCTGGCCCCTGTCTGTTTACAGTTGTAACATCGCATGTAACTTTCCATTCACAGATCAATGAGCTTCTTCAAGGCAGGAATCATGTCTTTTCACCTCCTCTGGGTAATGTGGCCCAGTGCATGCCCAGAGTGGTGCTCAGACACCACTGGCTGGACAAATGTCCCTCCCCTACACCCGTCCCCATGCCGCCCAGTGTAGTACTCACATTTCCTCTGTTGATGTAGACGGTGACCTGCCCCTCATCTCTGATCTCTGAAAACATGGGGGCCCCCACCAGCAGGTCAGAGAGGCCATCCCCGTTCAGGTCAACTGCGCACAAGGAGGAGCCGAAGTAAGAGCCCATCTGCAACCAAGTTGAGTTGCAACAAAGCGTTCAGTGTCTGCCCTCACACAAGGGGGCCCTCGCTTTCCTCCAGCCCATCAGAGGCTGTGACAGCTATGCTGCCCCGCAAACCACAATGCCTCGGCAAACAGTGAAATACCCAACTTCCAGCAGCCACGAAGAACCCCAGGCAATGTGAGACCAAAGCTAACTGGCCCAGAGTCCCTGTTCCTAGAGCTGTATTGAAGGGAACATAAACAGACTGATCCCTGGAGAGCAAGGTGCAAGCCGAGGTTGTGAATATAGGTTACAACCATAATAAAAGTGCCCCTTGTATCAGACATTTGCCAAGGCCAAGCAAGTAGGAATATGAAATTTCACAACACAAGGCAGATATGAAAATAAACATCACACAGGGAAAGAGGTCACCCTCTCCCAGTCCTGCACATAGCTAAGGATCGGTTAGGAAGGCATGAGCTGAAGTGACAAAAAAAGGTCTAACTCATAAAGTTGGTTGACCGATGAGGAAACAGAGCCAGTTTACACTGGCTCTTCTTTAATTATAATTTAATCTAATACCTATTATTTTAAACTAGGGGTCTCAAATCCAAATACCAATGGGATCCAGGAAGGTGACACAACAGGTTTGAGAAAAGATAACAGTGCAAGGATGCTCACAGGTGGCAAGTGATGCTTGTCTTGAGTGTCTGAGTAACAATAGGGAGTGGTAGAGACTGCAGCAAACTAGAACCCACAGCCCGAGCCAAAGGAGTAGCTTCTACCTGGCTGCTGCTATAATAACTGCCATCAAGAGAAAGGCTGACTCAGAGAGGGCCAACCTCCCCATTTTTCAAGAGAAAATTTTATCTGAAATGCCTATTCTTTAAATGCGGGCAATTTATTCGTATTAAAAATTCAACAGATAATACACGGGCCAAACAAAAGTTTCTGTAGACTGTATCTTTTCCAAAAGGCTTCCATTTGCAACCTTTGTTTAAAAGAAAAGAAAAGTGTTCCTCGTTTAAAATAAATGTTTTCAAATAGAGCGACTCTGGTTTTATGGACATGACCAAGCATTTTCTTTTACTGTTGGAGTTTGCCGGCGGCTGACCCAGGGGAGTTCGAGAGAGGCAGAGGGCACTCCAATCTATTTCCTGCAGCTAACACTGGCACAGGAGGACTTTGTAGTGGCTGCTCAGAAACCCTTCCCCAGTGACATGCCAAGGCCACCTCCAGTTCCTGCCACCACCCATTCTCAAGGGAGAAGGGCACAGGAAAGGTTTGAAATCCCAGAAGGTGGGGAGGACAGAAACCAAGTTGCCAGTCACCAATTCCGTGGCCTTGCCAAGCTCTCCATCTGAGCGTCAGTAAAAGGAACTGGTAAGGCACAGGCCAGGCCCCAAAGAGCAAAGCCGCCGCCCGCTCTCTCTGGCCGAGCCCCAGGGGAACTATTTGTTTCATTCCAAGGGGCTATTTAACTTGGCATCGTCGTCAGTGTTAAATCAGAAATCCCTGTACATGAAGTTTCCTATCTAAGTTTTGAAATGCAAACACTTCACATACTCAGTTAATTCAATAAAGCTTCAGTACAAAGCAGTGACATGCTTTGGGGTGCGTGTCCCTCATCAGAGCACCCCACCAGCCTGGAAACGCAGAGACGTGAGTCTGTGTGAACAGCTGAACTGAACACATATTGGTGATTTCTCATGTGTACTATCTGAACGATGTCAACCAATAGAGACCAGAGGGGTTTGGGGTTTTTGGTTTTTTTTCCTCTTAAGGGAAGTCAGGATATAGGACTATCTGACCAAATTCTAGCCAAACGAAAGCAGAAGTGAACTGGGTGGTTTGCTGAGGTATCATAAAAGTCTCCTCTCTGCGTGGCTCCAGACACGGGGTTAAAGCTAACGGCATTCTTTGAAAACCAAGGGTCATGCCCGCTCCTTAGGAGATAATGGAGAAGTCAGAGAGCCAAGAAGGTCTCATTTCTCCGGCAAAAAGCAGAATAAGATGTATAAAAGAGAGGTAATGGCCTATTTCAAAATGAGAGTGATGAGGAGGAGGTAAAGCTGGCTGGAGACACCAGTGGAAGGACATGAAGGCGAGAGGGCCGTGGGTGGCAGAACCGAGGGGTGGCTAGAGAACGTGGCAAAGGATAGGGCGAGAGGAGCCCTGAAGGAAAGAAAACGTCACATGTCTATGGAGCTGGGAGGTGAAATCTCTCAGCCCCTCTGTCCCTTCTCCAAGAAGTCTGATGTATCTTGTCATAATAAGGACATTCAAGCAGACGCCAAGCGAGTCTGTCCTGGAACCCAATGGCACAGCATCCTCAGGAAGTTTGGACGAGTGGGTTCTCAAAAGTTTGCCCAATCCTCCTCACACCACCCACTCTCAAATCTACCCCCTCGAAACCTGACCGACAAGGGCACAGGTGGGTGGCCATAGAAGTTAGCACCCGAACCAGGAGGTTTTCAAGGAGGAGAGAGGGCACGAATGCAGACGGTTAACCACGCGAGGGCCACAGGCGGCATGGAGCAGAGCAGAGAAGGAAGAAGCACGTCGGAAGATAGGATGACAGAAACATCTAAGCTGCACAATTCACCGAAAATAGGGTGACAGGCGTGTCTAAGCTGCACGATTCCCTTTAAAGAACGCTTTCATTTCATGAAAGAATGCTTTCAAACCCAGGTACCTTTGAAAGGAGGAGGGAGTTTGTTTCCATGGTAGACACACTCACCCATTTCTTATTTTTTTGAAGATCTAAAAGGTTAGACTTAGTGTCGTTCGCACCCTGCTTGCTCTTTAGGGCTCTTTTTAATCACAAATGGCATGCAGCTATTTCTTTCCTAACTTTAGGGGTGCTTGGAAAACCTTTTTTGCAGAATTGCTCGCAGACATTTTCCAGTGTTGTTGCTTTGGGGTTTTAGAAATGTTAAAATAACAGAGGCCGGCACAGTTCTCAGGGGAACACAGAGCTGTTCTGAGGGGAAAATGCGAAACCAAGTTTGGTGATATAGTTTTTATTCAAAAGGTTATGACAATTATACACTAAGTATATATTTAGGTTGTTAAAATTGTAAAAAGTCCCACTCACTCTACTGGTGAGTGGGACTTCTGGAACTCAGAATATGGCTCACCACTGGGGCAACGTGGAAGGATCTCAGGCTGGCCTTCAGCAGTTCTAACTCACAGCAGGGACATGGGCTTGGGGGCATGTGGTCCAGGAAGGAAACAATCATTTTTTTCTCCTTGTCTCAGGGTGGCAGTAAGTAAAATCACCTTCTGGCATTCCCCTATCCTTTGGAGTCTCCTTCCCACGTCTGAGGCATCCTACGCTTCTTCCCAGGGCCCACTGAGGCCTCCGCCAAGACCAACTTCCACATTACTCCCCACCTCTCCCAGCCTAAACTTGTGTTCCTTGGAGCAGCCAAGCTCAGCCAAACAGTCCTGCAGATCTAAGCCACACTAAGGAGTGTGTGACTGATAAGCCCACGAAAAATGCTACTTCGTTACTGAAGGACTCTCTACCTTGCTTAATTTTAGGCTACAGTGCAGTCTATGGAAACCTTCAGGAAGCAGAGAGAGGATTGGAGGAGGCTGGGGAAGATACAGGCAGATAAACCTTGTCCAGGACTAACTTCAGGGCAGCCTCCTGAGCTATTTCTGCTTCAAGCTTCTAAGAGGAACTGGGTGACTTTTGTTTGGATTTTCTCTGTATGACAACAGTCCCCATGGCAGTGACAGTAGAAGGCTGAGGATGCGGGAAGGAGGACAGCATCAGGCTGGTGAGACAGGGACGGTGAGAAGCATTTGCCTACCTGCGTCCTTTGAGATTAATCACTTACACAGACATAATAGGCTTGCTACTGGGACTCAACTGCTCCTGATTCCCCTGGAGGTGGAGATGCATGAGTATGAGGCAGAAATGGAGGCGGAGAAAGGCAGAGAGACAGGGCGTGTTAGTCGTTTTGACAATGGTGTCTAAACAACGGACAATCTCTTAAAACTCTGTGCTGTAACTTGGCCATGGATAAACTCACCTTGCTACATGATGCCTCCTAAAATGAGCATGAATCCCAAGAATCTGCAGGTTACACACGCTGCCGAGAAGGTAAAGACACTGACATACAGACAGGACCGCCATATAAATGGAGGGCACAGGCAGGGCCGTCAAACCAATTTTCTAAAAAGTAAGAACTGACTCCCACATGATCACATCTCTCAAACAAAAAAATAGTCACTTATACCAAGAACCTCACCTTTTTACCCGATGCCTGAAAAATCTTAATTAAGGTGCCTGATCTTCGGTCAGCTCTAAAAATATAAACCTATGGAAGGAAAAAAAAAAATCTAGTTAGAATGGAAGCAATGACCAAAGATATTGATCAGCACCCTCTTGGGAGTCCTATTTAAAGGCCAGGCACACGGCAGGTGTGCTAACGCGGGCTGATGATAATGAAGAGGTCAGCATAGCTCTCTTCTTACCAATCCTGCAAAAAAAAAAAGTGTCCTTCAGTCCTGAGGCAGTAATCACCTCCATTGCTCCTGAACCACAGGGTTTACAGAAGCCGTGTACAATAAGACCCAGGGAGCTTCCAGATTACTAGTAAATAATCCAATTCTCAGAAAAGTAAGTATTTTCTTCCTTGAAATATTTCCTTCACTCCTATCAGTTAGAGCTTTAACAGGTATCACAATATAAGAAAAAAGGATGCAAGTGAGTATTATAGGCAAAGCAGTTTCCCAAAGTGATTCCACATAATATTAGAGCCATGGGCTCTGCTTGGGTAAATATATGTTTGATCTGAGAAATGTAGATTTAAACATCACATAAATTCCTTTGTTGTGGAACTTTTCAAAGCCTTTAGCATGTACATTTAAACTATAAATCACCACTGCAAAGGTGATCATTACCACTAAACTCACTAAATATACTTGACTATGGAAGTTTTTTTTTTTTTTTGAAGTAACATCTTATAGGAAGAGTGTCTCAAAGGAACCAGGACAGATGATCCTCACTACAATCTTAGTGTGAACACCTTTGTGCCCTGACAACAGAAGTGAATAACCACCAAAATCCTAAAGGCGAGAAGTCCATTCTGGGGTCTTTGTGAATCAAGTCTGTACCAGCCCCAGTCCCTGGGAATGTGGAATAGTCACAACTTTGTCAACTATAACCAGTTTTCCCAGCACCTCTCAGGTGGCCCAACCCAAAGAAGCATTTCTATGTTCTCTCTTTGTTCCCTGGATCCAAGATTTCTGCTGTCTGGCTCTATCAGTTATAAATACCATTCATCTTAAAACTTGTCAGGGACTAGGCAAGTCATCACAATCATCTGAAGGAAAACACTAAAACTAGATCAAGTGTTTCTGCAATTAGTGAGAAAAGCAAGCCATTATCAGCACAGAGTCATCCGCATCACAGTAAGCTGGGGGTAAGCATTTTCACCAACCCTGCAGGGATGCCGAGTAGCCTGCGGCTCCTCCCCCATGACTCCATCAGGGTGGAGACAGCTCTTGGTGGTTTTCCCTCCACCATGTCAAGAAATCCATGTGACTCAGAAAGACTCACTTCTTTCTTGAGGTTACCAAAGGTCATCTGCATGCCCTCTCCTTCCTCCTGCTTGGGGTCCTGGTTTATCAAGTTTCATTTTCAAAGAACCTTTCTCCGCAGCATCAGTATTAGGGAGGAGGGAGGCGCATGCTCCAGAGATGTGAGCAGCAGCTCCTAACCTCTGCTGGGGAAGATCCACAGAAATAACCCTCATGAACACATCTCAGTCAAGCTTAGGCAGCCGTGTGGTTGGTTAGCTCCCTGATCATCCTAACACCCTGGCTGAAGGCTCCAATGACCAGCAGTCTAGCCCATTTGGGCCAAAACAATATCCTGACCTCAATTCTCTAAGCCCCAGGAGATACGGCCAGACTCTATCACAGGTCCACCCCAGGGGCTCAAATCTAAAGTTGATTCCTCCATCCAGTCTTTTCCATCAGACAATGTAAGGAGCTTGTTAAAAATGCAGATTCCTGACCAGTGTGGACCTAACTCAATCTGCAAGCTAAAGAACCACAAGCATAGTTCTACATAATTCAGGCACCCTGGAGGCCATGACTCCAAAAAGGACTGAGACAGCCCTAGATCCATGGGGTCTTTTAGGGAAGCTAGACTCACATATTCCCAGACCAGCCTTTAGACTGAACCAGTCTTGGGAACCCATTGTTCCTTCTAAAACATTGGGGAAATAAATATTAGAAAAATTTAGGGCATAAATAAAGCCCCAAAGATATCAGGGACTAGACCTGGCTCCATTAAGTCAAAGTCAACCTTAGGAAGGGTTCACAAGGGTGGGGACTGGAAGGTAGACAGCACTGGATGCCATTCCTTTGGAGGACACCATGATGCCAGGGGTCAGTCTTGTAAATCACACACACAGAGTCAGCCGTGAAGAACCTCGGGTAGGAATGTGCAGAAAATGGAGAGTGTGATAGCATCCACACTGACTGAGCTTTCAAGGGAAACCCTCAATGGAAGGGGGCTGCCAGGGGTTCCTCGATACTTCATCACTTACCCCCAGCCACCCAGGAGCAGGCTCAGGTCAAAGACAGCTGGCAAACATCTACAACAGGGGGCAGCAGGCTCCCCTCTTCCACCTGACCCACGCTATTCCAGACTTTTCCTCTCACCTTTCCGATGCCTTCATCCTGTGGGGCGCCTCCTACCACGTCGGTGGTGGACGGGTGAGAGAAGTGGCCAGCGGTCACTGCGTAGCCTGAACAGGATGGGCAGAAACAAGGACAGGGTTGAGAAGGAAGGGCAGGGAAGAAAAATATCCATCAGAGGAAAAAGTTTCTCAAGCACATCCCCACTCTGGACAGGTATATTCCAGTTATTCTTGGAACATAAACTACCAGGGAACAACGGCGGCTGTCAGTCTTCTCATGCTGGAATGACTCATGTCACAAAAAGGCATGTTCACAAGGACATCAGCGCAGGTGAGAGTGCTTTCTGAGTGTCCTCTTAGGACAGGTACTGTGCTAAATACTATGTATCTGTTTTTTTTCTTTTCAAGGTATAATTTTCATACAGTTAAGTACATATATCTGATGTGCAGAAATTAATGAATGTGTACACATGTGTATAACCATACAACCACACCCAGATCATAATGTGAATATAACCATAGCACCATCACCCCAGAAGGTTCCCTCATGCTCTTTCCCAGTCAACATCCCCACCCAAGTAGCCACTATTCTGATTTCTGTCACTACATATTAGGTTTCCTTTTCCTAGAACTTCACTTAGCATCACATCTGTGACATTCATCTATGTTGTTGAGTATAGTAGCAGTAGTTTCTTTTATACGTTTATACAATGTTTTAACATTTAAACAATGTTCCATTGTATAAATATATCATATCTTTATTTATTCTGTTATACTGGGCATTTGGGTTGTTTCCAGTTGGGAGCAATTATGAATAAAGTTGCTATGAACATTCTTATATGTCTTTAGGTACCATTACCTCTTTTACTCTAACAATGCTATGAAGAAGGTATAATTGTTTGTTCCATTTTTACAGACATGGAAATAGACAAAACAGAGTTAAACTACATGCCAAAGATTACACAGCAAGATTCAAATCCAATCTGTCTGCGAAGCCCTCTCCATTAACCATTATATCATATTCCCTCCTAAGAGAAGGTAAAAGAAGCTGTCATGGATGGATGGACAAAGAATCTGGATGCAAAAGAAACAAAGGAAAGGGGTATCTGAGCTTAGTCTAAATGTCTGGTGCTTTTTGGGAACCTTTCTGGCAAGGCTGAAAACTTCCCTTCTGGCCAGCAAAAACCCTGTGCAGGCTGCCACATATTCTCAAAACTTCTCATCACCCTCAAACCCCAATGCTGTGATTATAAGCTGTTTGAGTTTTGTGATGACACCATATCATGATCAATTCTTATTCACCATGTGGCTGATTTTTTCAGACTGGAGGCTCCCATTACTTAAGCATATTTATAAGTGATATCAAAGCCTGATCTGATCCTCACTAATCCCTAGATCAGATAAGGGCCTCTGTTCCAATATACAGGGAGAAACCACAGGCCCTAAGGTTCGAAGGACCTGTGCTAGACCCGGAAGCCACCATCCAAACCAGGCTTTCTTCTACCTTCTCTTGGTTCTCTGATTCAATGAACCTGTGTTGAGTTCCTACCATACACCAGAGACTACACAAAGTCCTAGAAATGTGAGATGATGTCCCCACCCTCAAGGTGCTCCCAGCATAGTGCGGGGTACAGTACCAGTGACAGGTGCTTACGAGACGACAGCATTAAGGAGCTGGTGAGTACGGGAGCAAAGGCCCCAGAGACCCAGACTAGAAGGATTACTGGGTCTACGCTACTGCGCAAAAACT
The DNA here is from genome assembly GCA_008086735.1 of Cheirogaleus medius. Taxonomy (NCBI): domain Eukaryota; kingdom Metazoa; phylum Chordata; class Mammalia; order Primates; family Cheirogaleidae; genus Cheirogaleus; species Cheirogaleus medius. The sequence continues at coordinate 243,457 of VBSM01002035.1, read as the reverse complement.
TGTAGTTAGATGGGAAAAGGCAAGTCAACAACTCCCTACCGCCATGTGACAAGAAATTCCCAGTGACTCTCTATGCAAAAAGGAGGTCAGGGATGTCCCCTAAGTTATGTGCAATGAGTGTGAAGGAGCACTGTTTTCTCATGATAAGGCCTAAATTTAGCTTCATTTTCAGTCCAGAATTATAGCATTTAAGCCATGGATTAAAGAAAAGAGTCTTGTAATTATCATCTGCACAAGCAAAGAGAGCCTCTGTTCCTAAATGGGCGTGGCTTTATCCTGGCGTCGTGCTTGCCTCACGGCTGCTAAATTAGATTGTGTCTATCTTCTTTCTAGAAGACTAAGAGGGTTGAGAAAATACGAGAAATTGTTCTGAGCCCTTAATTAAACTTCAGTATTAGGTTGTCATCTGTCATGATTTCTGGTCCTTATAATTTCTATTTGCAACCAGTTTTGTGACCAGAAAGCAGAGACTTCGTCCAGAGGGAAGCCCTGGAAAACCAGGATTCTATTACACTCCTTTGGTATCTGACCATCTGAACTTGAGTAATTGCTATAACAAGAAAATAAAACGTTTGCTTCCCTGGAGGCTTAACCATCAGCTTTTTAATTAAATCATGCAGTTTTAACTCAGTTCTCTCCTTTGTTCTCCTCTCTACCTTCTGCGTGAGGGGCTAGACGTTAAGGTGCCCTGGCTAAACACGTATGGAATTATAACAACAGACGTAAAAGACAACCACATCTTCTTTCCACCAATAAAGCAATAATTCGTGAACTTGGTGGGAATCCGCCCATTTCCCCTTTCTTACCTGTCATCTCCCTGAGCTACTCACCCAGGTAGGTGTACCGCCTGTTCATGATCGTGTCATCATTCAGTTTAAAATAGGTGTTGTCCGTGAGGTTCAGCACTTTGACCGTCCCAGCCCAATAAAATGACCCCGGGGCGCCCATCACCACCAGCTCCTACAGTAAAGAAATCCAAGGGTAAACAGGGAAGGAAGCTGAGGAGGGGAAGGGTGGGGGCGGTGTGTTGAGAACCACAGTCGCAACAAAAGAAAACTCAGAATTAAATTTAAAATACCTCACACCAAGGGCTTTTTTCAGCTAAGCAATAAAAACATATTTCACCAGATTCCCTAGCATTATGGAATCTACCATATGGATGGGATGATCAGGACTAAAGACACGAAGATGACCAAGCAAGGGAGCAGAATGTGGGCCAGGCCAGTCCCCTATCCTATCCACAGTGAGGCTGCACTCATTTCCTCAACTCTACACCAGGACCAAACAAGCAAACTCCCGACACTGTCCTAAACCACAGGTTCCAGGGAACAACACTCATGGACAGGCAGCACCACCTCACCTAGCCTGGACCCCAGCCCCACTCTCCAGCAACTCCTCCACCTGATACACAGCAAGAGGAAAACAGTGATCAAGATCAGCTTTGCAAAACCTGTGCACTAATATTCCAGCCAAGTCCCCTCCAGTCCTCACGCAAGCCCCTCTTCTCAGGAGTGGCTCTACAGCATGGTTTTCCAGCCACTCCAGCCCACTGCAGATGGGAAAGAATGAAACCAAGAGACCAGAGACCCCAACCCAGGAAGGACATAAACTACAAGGAGAAGAGACCACAGGCAGAAAGTGACAGCACTACTATTAAACACAGACTCAAGAACATAAAAGGCACAGCTGTCTTCAGCATTAGATTAGGGGGAAACAGTTGACAGGCCTGAGAGCATGCTTGTGTCACAAAACCATCGAATGACCATCGCTGATGATAAACCTAAGTGCCCAAAAATGATTCGGTTACCTAAAGAAGTCAGCAGGGATATCTGCATGATTTTACCCACAAGAATATGTATCATAACTATACTAAGTTGGAAACATCCTGAACACCTAACAATAGGGACTCTAAATGATGGTGCATGCATTCAATAGAATTCTATGCAGCACTAAAAAACAATGGAAGATCCAATGGCACTGAGAGATAGTCACAAAATGCTAGTGAGTTAAAGGATATGCCAAACAATATGTATGCTATGATCATGTTTTGTGTTTAAAAAAACAAAACAAAAACACACATGTACAGACAAGCAACAGACAGGACCAGGAGGATAAGCCCCAAAACATTCATGGTTTTCTCCACTCGGTGATAAGATTATTGGAAGCAATCAATCTTTCTCCCTCTTTCTCATCCCCCAAAGCTTATTTTCTTTATATTTTTCAAAATTCCAGAATAGACTGTTTTTCAAGAGCACCAGGCTCAGGTAAAATTCAACACCGTCAACTCTCTCAGCCACATCTGGCCCCTCTCCTGCCACTGCCCCTCAGACTGCCTGGCTGGGACCCTCTAAACTGATTCTGGTTTTCTAAGCAATTCTGCTCTTTTTGTCTCCATCCCTCCCTGAAATACCCTCACACTTCCTCTGCTTGGGTGACCTTTCTCAATTCTTCAAAACCTTGTTGAAATGTGGGGAAATCTTAGACAAAACATTAATGAGAAAACAAACAAACAAAAAAGAGTACATGAGTCCACTCATATGAAGTTCTAGAATCAACAAAACCAACCTGTTGTGACAGAAGTCCAATCAGTGGTTACCTGGAGTGAAGAAGGGGGCTCTGTCTGCAAAGGGGCATGAGGGACTTTGTGGAGTAATGGAATGTTCTAATCTCCATCAAGGAGGGGATGCATGGCACACACATCTGTCAAAACTCACTGAACTCTGCATTTAAAATAGTGTGTTTTGTTGTATTTATTGAACGTAATAAACTTTGATTTTTAAAAATTCTATAACAGTGATTAAACACTGACAAGGAAGTCATCTCACAAAAACACAAAACGTGCCTGTGAGAGGACATTTTGCAAGCATTAAAATGAAGCACCACTGTGCAGATGCCACGC
>VBSM01002035.1:189613-240458 GCA_008086735.1 Cheirogaleus medius | reverse complement strand
AGACAAAACCCCAAAGACCCAGGCTGTGCAGGCTGATAGAGATAACGGACACTGGACAGGTCATGCCTCTTGCTGCTGAAACACACAAAACCCTCCCCTGGGCCTTTGGAGTCCCCAGCACGGTCATACATTTCAGAAGCAGATCTTCCCAGGCTGGTCTCTCTCTGCAGAGCCTGTCCCCATACTCGGTCAGAAGCTGCTAGTTTCTGACAAGTCCCTGGAGGGTAGATCCTGCCACAGAGATTCTGAGTTTCTGATGACAATTCATAAAGTCACCACTGAATTCTTAGGGCACAAGTGTCTGCAAAAGCCAGAAACATCTAAAGAGAAAATCAGAGGAGGACAGAGCCTGCAGGCAAGAGGGTAATGCTTTGAATAACATACATTCTATGGTCAATTTGGGGAAGAAGCTTAACAAAGAGGAGTTATGAGCACGGATGGAAGAAAAGCCAATAGATTCTGGTCTAAATGGTTTCCTTTTGGTAATGCAGGAAGATTCCAACCAGAAATGACTGTTGATGAACTCTTCGTTTTAAGGTTCTGAGAGCCTATTCCCCTGGAAGGAAACTGCTGAAGATAAGCCAGATGCCCTAAGAGGTATCTCACTGTTCTATAAAAATAGATCATTTTCTGCACTCAGGACTCACCACCAGGAAAACGCAATGCTACATTCATTCATTCATTCTCTTTATACTCATCTGTTCTGCTTACGGGACTGTGCCAGCTCTAGAAAGGTTGTGAGAAACACAAATGATCAGTCACCAAAGGAGAGAGGCTTTTTCCTGGCCTTGAGTTTAGAAAGGAATTTGTGGTCAGCGTCCAAATACAAAGGGCACCGAAGAACATAATGAGCGCTATCCTTAATCGCAGTTGTTTACACAGCGTAGAGCTTTCTCCATCTGTGGCTTTTTATAATTCAGAGCTCGAAGCATCAGTGCAGGCCTGTAAAGGCTCTTCAGGACACCAGGCAGCGGTCACATTGCTTTCTGATGATTTAGATTAACCCACTGCTAACACGCTGCTGTATCCCTTCTCAAACATTACCAAGAGGGCAGGACAAAGTAGTCCCTCTCCTCAAAAACCTTGAAAGCCAATACCTGTTAAAAGCCAGTATTTTGCCCTCTCCTCCCAGTGCTCACCCCCTCCCTGTTCAGTCCAAACTAAACATCATGGGGCCAGACCTGCAGCTCTCTGGGCTGGGGTGGGAGGTGTGAACAGTGCCTTCCTGGAAATCACTTGTATTTGGCTTTTTCTGTTCACTACGGATGATACTTGTGCCCTTTTTGGTACTATTCACAAGTGCTAGCAAAGCGTGATCAATGCTTAGCTCCCCACCACCCAGGAACAGCCAATGCCAATGTCACACATATGAACGAAAGGTTCCCTGCAGAAAAAGGCTACCACTACCTAAACCACACTCCTGGAACCCCGTCAGTTAATAGCAGTGCGGGCCTTTTCCCCAGATGCATTTATTAGCAGAATCTCCAGCAGTACAGGGGCATCTGGGTGTGCCTGAGAGATGCCACAGGCTTCCTCTGCACACTGAGAGGTGGCACAAGCAGGAGAGCAGAGAGCTCGGGACCTGTGATAGAAGTCTGTGCTAGCTGGGTGAGGTGGCTCATGCCTGTAACCCTAGCACTCTGCGAGGCCGAGGCGAGAGGATCGTTTGAGCTCAGGAGTTCAAGACCAGCCTGAGCAAGAACGAGACCCCATCTCTACTAAGAATAGAAAGAAATTAGCTTGACAACTAAAAATATATAGAAAAAATTAGCCTAGCATGGTGGCGCATGGCTGTAGTCCCAGCTACTCCGGAGGCTGAGACAGTAGGATTGTTTAAGCCCAGGAGTTTGAGGTTGCTGTGAGCTAGGCTGATGCCATGGCACTCTAGCCTGGGCAAGAGAGTGAGACTCTGTCTCAGAAAAAAAAAAAAAAAAAAGAACTCTGCTGAACACACTGTCATCCTCATGTCTCTAGTCTTCCACAGCAGTGCTCGAATGCTGGCTGGGTGAGTCCAAGTCCTCTCTTGCTGCTTAGAAGTATCTCCCACCTCTGTTAGTCTAGTCTACAAAAATAAATAAAGTTCCCAGGAAATTCTCCCTTATTGTCAATGACAGACTAAAACTCAGATGGCATCCATGACTCAGAGAGCTTGGCTAAGCTCAGGGTCACTGACCTGCAGGTCAAGTAAGCACCTTGGGACAGAACATTTCAGGGCAACATGGCCACATCCAGAAGGCCGCAGAAGCACGTCCAGCTTAGGAAGCAGCTGTGTGCCCTGTGAGGGGACAGACCAGCTTACAGCAAAGGGGAGCCCAAGTGACGAGGTCAGCAGGAGGGCAGAGGAGGGGAGCAGTGCCTCCCTGACCCCTTCAACCGCATTTCCTGCTCAGCCACAAACAGCTGAAGTTCCAGAAACAAGGGAGACAGTCAGTTCAAAGACCTCGGGTTTAAGGAGGCCAAAAGCCTGGGAACCAAAGCTGACGCCAAAGCCCAAACTGGTCAGGAGACAGCAGGCTGGGGTCAAGGACTGAGCGGCGGCCAGCAGGGCTGCCTTCCCACTGGTGGCCACCCACCCCTCCCCCACCAGTCTGTACACCCACCGTGTCCCCATTGCTGTGCGCTCAGAGCCCAGCAAGCACACGCAGAGGCGCTATGGTTCCCTTGAGTTCTGCACCTCAGAGCCTGGAGTTTCAACAGATGCTCTGGTTCCTTGTCATCCTGAGCTTGCAAGGCTACCTGGACACACCCCCGCCCATACCCTTGCCCTGCCTCCTACCTCCTACCTCCCCTCCTTCCACCCTGCCCCCCTGCCTTTGTCTTCCCTGACTAGCCAGCTGGTGGGACCATAATGACACCTCCCTCTCGGGAACTCTTTCACTCCCTTAAGTTCTCCACCATCATCTCTGGTAAGCTCTGATTTCTGCAATGAACCTACCTTCCCCTCCCATCTAAAGGGAGGCATCTCCCCCAAGCCCCATGCTAAGCACACTCTCTCCCTCAGAGAGTTACTAGAAAGGGCCAAATCTAAGTTTCTAACTCAGACTGGGCTCCAGTTCCTATGTCCAAATATCTCCAATATACATCTTTCAGCATGTCCCAGCAATGCACACTCCACGTGTCTGAAAGCGACTCAGCGTTTTTCTCTCCCAGTGGATTCTTTCTCAGGAACCTCTTTTCACCAGGGGTACCTCCATTCTCCAGAAATCTGGCTCAAAACCTCCTTCCTCTAGCCCACAGTGCTCTGACCATCCAGCCCCTTGACACTTCCTTCATGTTCTCTAACTCTCCCTATCATTTTTATTCCTAAAGTATCCCCCTAGTCTGTCCTGTTGCTACATAGCTGGCCCACATCACACCCTCCCACCTGGCCTCCCTCCAGGCCCTTCCAATTCCAAAGTCCTGGGCATGGTCAACCCAAATAGCCATTCTTACAACACTGCCATGCACCAGGTGCGTCACCTGCTTGTGAACTCACAGTGGTTCCCCATTGCCTGTTCGCTCAAGTCAGATATCACCAGACCTACTGGAAGAACAACAGCTATAGCAACTAAATAGTCTAAATGCTAACTGACATGGAAGAGAGTGAAGTTAGCCGATGGCAGGGTGGCATTCCAGATCAATGGGGATAGGAAAAAGTGTTTACAAACTAGAATCAGGACAATAAACTATGCATTTAGGAAAAAATGTAATTATTTTCTACCATAGAATGTAAATAAAAATAAATTTCAGAAGAATTAAAGATAGAAATCTTTAAAAAAAAAAAAAAACAAAACCTATGAAAGTACTAGGAAAAAAAAATATTCTTAGAGAGAGGATAACCTTCCCAAGAGAGAGGGCTAGAATCCAGAAAGAAAAATACTGATACATTTTACCAAATGTGAATGTTTAGTGCCAGTACAATTAAGATACCACAGGCAAACTTAAAAAACTTAAAAAAACAAGTAAAAGGCTGATGAAAAAAATTTGCAACACATATAACAGATAAGATATTAGTGTTGAAAATATGTAACAAGTTCCTAAAAACCAGTAAAACATCAAAAAATAAATAATAATAATGGACTAGGAACATAAAGAGGCAATTTCCAGAAAATTAAATACAAACGGTCAGTATTTTAAAAGGATACTACACTACACTAATAATCAAGGAAAGAGACATTAAAATAAAATGAAGGAGTTTTTTTAATGACAAAAATTTAAAGGTCGGCGAGAGAATGCAGGGGCAGACGCAACCCAGAGGAGTGTCAATTGGTAAACATTTTTGAAGAACAGTTTGCCAGCATGTATCAAAATTCAAATTTTGAGTACCTTTTGACCGAGCAATTCCTCTCCTACCTGTCTCTTCTAAAGAAGCCTGCACTTGTGCACCAAGAGCTGTGTGTGGATCTCCAGCACAATGCGGCCAGCAAGACCTTGGCATGCTTTCTAGCAGCTGCCGAAAGTACCATGTGGTAGATGAGGATGGAAAGGTAGGAAGGCCTGGCAGGACGTGGGAAGGCGTGTGGATTTCATTACGGGTGGGAAGGCACCGGAAAGTTCTGAACAAAAGAGTACCATGACATTTTTCGTATTTGGAAAAGACAGTTCTGGCTGCTGTGTGGCGACCAGGCTGTCCGGAGGCAGCAGTGGAAACAGGAAAAGGGGAGGGCTCTGCGGTGGTTGGGGACAAGGCAACTGTGGCTTAGATCTGTGGGGTGGCAGAGGTTATGGAAGGAAATGAGCATCTTTGGTAAAGGTTTTGAGGGCACAGGAGGTGGGACTTGCTAGTGGCTTGGAAGTAGGAGAGTGAGGTAAGAAAAGAGTCTTCACTGTGGCCTCAACAAGGACAATGGGGGGTGCCATTCACAGGGCCTAGCATGGACCCCTGTGTAGAGCCGGCTGCCGTAAAGTGATTCTCCGGTGAAGGGACGTAATGAGAATCACGACGGTGAGGGAAGGGGTTAGGAGGGACGCGTCTTCTACTTATCAGTTTGAGAGTGAAGGATAATAAAACTTCTGCCTTTCTACCTTTCCTTTTTTGCTTTCTGGATTAGACACTATATTGCCAACTGCCTGTTTTTTCTTTGAATTTAAACAACAGCCACTGAATTGGAGGTGGACAGTTCCACTCTTGCCCCGGGAGGGGCGCGCCCTCCACCTCACCCCGGGCTCTGCTGTCCCAGGGTGGGCTCAGGGAGTCCGGCCTGTGGGCCAAAGCACGGGGTCTGGATTATAATCCTCCATGTAATGGGAAGCCTTGAGTCAGAATGACGAGTTTCATTTTGAAAGGCCCCTCAGGCTGGTAAGCAGGAGCACACAGTAGGGGTCGAGAATGGACGCAGGTCGGGGTACTGGAAATGTTCTAAAACAAGACAGCAATGACGGCTGCACAACACTGTGAATGTGTGTGTAAAGTCCCCCTGCACTGCATGCTTTAAGATGGTCAAAATCGTGAATCTTATGTTATGTATATTTTACCACAGTAAAAAAAAATAATGGATTTAGGGAGACCAATTTGGGGCCAGCGTCTCTCCAGGTGATGATGGTGGCTTTTCCAGAAGCATGGTGGAGATAACAGAGGTGATGGTAATAAAAGCTGCCACATTTTGGGATATGTTTTGCAGGTTAAAACAATAGGACTGCAGATGAATTAGAAGTGAAGTAAAAAGTACTTTTCTTTGGCCTGAGCAACCCAGATGGATGACAGTGCCACTTACAGAGGCTCTCGTGGAACTCTGTGTATGGCAGGTAGTCATGAAAATGTCTAAGAAACGAAGTTGACAGGAAGGGCAAACTTGTAGGAGGTGAGAATCACACAAGACACAGGAGTACCTAAAACGTACTCCCAGCCAAAGGCCTTGCTACTCCGGTGCAGGCACATAAGCTTCAAGCATATGGTCCCCCAGAATTTGGGAAAGGGACTGGTCAGAGCCATGCATAAAACCAAGTCTCTCCACTAAAGAGAGAGGGTCACCATGAGGTGATGCTCACACGTTTATCTTCACAACCACCAACAATGAGGCACAACTTGACCGAATGCTGCCTCACTCACACCCCTTGAACTGACTCCCTTCCATGTGTCTGAGTCACGCTGACTCCTACAGAAATCATCAAATGGGTGTGTCCCCCAAATGAGCCGGCCCACCTCCCTCTGCCCAGGGGTCCCTGGCCAGCTGGTGTCCCTCCTCACCAGATTTAAATAACCTTCCCTGATGTGAGGACCATAATCTATGAATTCACAGCTCAAGTATCTGGGACACGAGAAGTCTCACCTCAAAGGAGTGCCAAAATCACGGTAAGCGAGAAAACGAACACCAAAAAGAGAAGCGAAATGGCCAGGCTGCCGACACCCACCTCAGTGAAGAAGCCTGCTATCCCAGCCTGGCAGGAGCCGTGTTCCTCTCCGTACTTCTTCTTATACTCTAGAGGGGAAGGAAGGAAAGAGAAGCAAACCACAGCCATGTCAGTGCGTGCCAGTCGTGTGTGGAGCCAGCAGAGCGAGCCGGCCACTTCCCCCGAGTGCCACTGCGGGCTGGGCCCAGGGACGCCGTCCAGACGGGGGCGAGGAAGGAAAGTCTCAGGAATCCGCCCAACCTCAAAAAATCCAGGCTTCGGTGCCACCAGGTAGCGAGGCTGCCAAGTGCCCCAGCCGGCTCCCTCCACTCACGTGGGGAAAGAAGGGCAGCAGCCGCAGTCATTACGTGGGAGGCTGGCGACAATTATTGCATTTGCTGCGGAAAGGACGGAGATCCCTGGTAGGCACGAGGAGCTGAGAACATGACCCAGAAGTGGAATGATGTGGCCCTCCCAGCGTGGCGTTCCCTGGAAGATGACCAGCTCTCCCCAACAGACAGTACAGCTGGAGGCAACATGCTTTCTACCATCCAATGGGAAACAAGCCGTCCACCCGAGGGCTGCGGGAAGAGGGGCTCTCTGGACCTGCCACGGCACGTGGTTACGCTGTCGCTGATGATATGGGTTACACTCTGCACTCACACCTCCATCTTCCTTGTGTGGGAGGAAAAGGGGACGTTCTCTCCAGGTCAAAAGAAAACTAATGGATGAGCTTTTCTTCTTCCTCAGTTTCCAACACTCCTACCCAACAAATGGGGGCATTCTGTTGCTGCAGTCTTAAGTTGTCAAGGAAGAGAGGGAGGAAACTCTTGCTGAGTGTTTAGCGTGTTCCAGGCACTGCATCAGCTGCCTCCACTCACACCATTTCACTGATCCCTCATCCCCAGGAACCCATATCCCCATTTGTTAACAAGTAAGAATACTGAGGCTCAGAGAGGTTAAGTGAATTACCCAAGGTCACACAGCTAGTAGAATGCAAAGCTAGGGTTCTACTTAAGCTTGGACTTGGAAACACTTTCTTTCACCTCTGTGGCCCTATCAAAGGTTTTACAAAGTGAGCGATTACACAAAACCCAGGGAAGTGACAGGCTGGGCTGTTTGAAATCATTTAATGGGTGAAGACAAGGTAGGTGGAGTGACAATCAGAGTGACTCAAATTAATCAAATGTGAAACTGACATTGCCGGCCATGGTCTTACAGGCTGCCCCAGGCACCCTCAGGCCAGGGCTACCCAGCGAATAACCCAGTGACCCCTGTCCCACCCCCCTGGGCTCTTGGCAAGTCTCTGGTACCATTAAAAGCAATATAATTATTTTTGAAACAGAAAATAAATAATACAAAGGAACAATGAAACTGTGATTGCAACATAGTCCCACATCCTGCAGCTCCGAGTGTCTACTCCAGGAGAAGGAGGAAAAGGGCCCTGGGGAAATATAGAGTAATTCAGTCTCTAACAACACTCACCGCAGAACCTAGTAACATTTTCCAGTAAGTGGCCATTAACTGACTGCTGAATTACAACAGAATGTCAATTGAGTTACTCCTCTTCCACGCAGGGTGAAATCAGTTCCTCCTGCCTTGTCCTGTGACTATAAGGAGAACCCCCTGGCCTACTAGAAAGCAATTCAGTGACAAATGGAACTTGCTTGTACCCGGCAAAATCTTGCACCAGGGCTGGGAGTGAGGGTTAGGGTTAGGGTTAGGGTTAGGGTGCACAGTAATAAATCCTGCATCGAATAGCACAATGGCAAGAAGGATCAAAATGTCCCAACCTAAACCGTTACATATTAAATCTGAAAAGTCTGGCCAAAGCATACCCACCACACTGACTCTAGGGGCTAAACACTGCAATTGTAAATGCTTGAAAAATGAAACATACAAAGGACGTTCAGACCCCCAAGAGCTGAATGAAACTCCAGTGCAGGACACACCAATTCAATTTCGGAAATTTATGACATGAATAGGAATTGTGTGAGAATCTTTCATCTTTTAAAGCAGTCTCAAGGTCTTTGAGTGACAAGTACACCAAAAAAAAAAACACACACAAAAAAAACAGTAGATGTGTGAACTTCAGTGCCTTTCTCAACCTCCTCCCCAAACTGTGCTGACATCCTCCGTGCTGGGAGCAGAACCCAGGATTTCTAAGGTGGCCACGGCCTTTTTGGGAGTTGGGAGTACCCCGCTCTTGGTGAAAGACAGCAAGGGAAGTCCCCTGCCTCAGCCAGCCCCCACCTCCCTAAGCTGAGACTGTCCCATCAGAGGCAAGAGGCCCTGGGACACACGTGGATGCAAGTACCTCCATTGGCTTTGATGTTTCTGAAACCCCAGGGTCTAACCTGCTTCTCTAACTTGCTCTAGGGCAAGGAAACCAACAGCATGGGGGCTCCTGACTGGGACCCAAAAGCCACAACTCCTGGTTAGAAAGCGGGCCATTCCAGCCTCCCAGAAACTTCTGTGACTCTGTCTTTAACACCCTCAATGTGGAATGGGTTCCAGTCCTAATCCTCCTGTCTCCTGTCCCAGCCCGACCACACACTTTTCAGGGGGCAGCTGTGGGGCTGGCAACTCTACCCTAGGAGGGTTCAACTGGTGTGACTCAGTTGGACAGTCTCACATTCTGAGCCTTCCACAGCCTTCCAGACCACCCCGTCAGCTTCTCTGTCCAGGTGGCCTTGCAGGAAAAGGTGAATGATACTCTCTTCCCATCAGCAAGGAGGTTTGTTCATCGCAAAGCTGATTCCACACAAAGACGAGTTTGTCCATCTCCATGTCCCCAACACCAGCCCAGTGCCATGTACCTGTATGTGCTTAATGACAGTGCGTCACGGGACTGTGTACAGATACGCAGCTCTGCGCACACACCCGAGGACCAGGCACGCTCCTCCTGCTGCTAAGCCCCTCAACTCCCCAGCCTGCTCCCCCAGGGACTTTTATCCCCACTGACCCTCCAGCCCTGCCCATTTTTTCTCTTCTGACCCATCAGACTCCCTGAACTCTGTCCCAGCCCTGCTTGAGGAGGAGTCATGTTCTGGGTACCCAGAATCCTGGGTTCTAGACCCGGTGCCACCACTAACCCCAGAGGCCAAAGCATGGTGGTGGGTGTGATGGGAGTGGGGTGAGGACCCACAGGATAGATTTTTCTGGACGTGCCAAACCTTAGTTTGGCTGATTCTACCTTGGGCAATTCCATCTCCTCTTGGGCCTCAGGAGGAGCTGGACAGAACATTCAGGGGCAGTTCTACAATCCCTGCTCACCCCCTGGCATGACCTTCACTGCCTGTCCTCAAAGTCCTGAGAGGAATCACCTGACCACAGGTAGACTGGCCCACCCCAGAGACCCAGGCCCAGAGGCTGAAGCAGCATGAAGTCTCTGTGCCTGTGTTCAGGTCCTGCCCTCCTTAGGCAAAGTGCTCTTCTTCTAACACTAAATCCCCCTGCAGAACTGATCGGGGCAGTCTTCCCAGAAACCCACTTCAGTGCGATGGCTGATCAGCCACACCTTGAGATGTGGCGTCACCGTGAAAGTCATGGCAGCCAAGACCCAGGTTGTGTGCCCGGCCAGCCTGCTCCTATTCAGCAAAAAACCAACACGTCGTGCTGGCCTAATGGAGATTCGCTAATCCTGTCTGAGTGAGAAAGGATCTAAGACAGCACTGTGCAAAGTGAATCGGGTGACGCAGCAGGTGACCCGCCACCTCAGGGTACTGCTGTAATGTGGAGCTCAGTCTGGGCTCCAGGGCCTTCCCAAGAGACGCTGGCCAGACAGAGCAGACCCTGGGTCACTGTCCACTGTTTCCACTCTGTTGAGTGCTATTTCTGTGAGCTAGGGACACCACTATTACTTTAACCTGATTCGTTCTTCAAAATAATAATATAAAGAAGGCAGGTTGAGTTTTCTCCCTAATCTACCTTCCAAACGTCTGTACACAGGCCTTTCTTTCCCCACATGTACATACATAGGGTTATGCTAGCATACTCATATCTAAAAACCTTGATTAAAAAAACAACAAATGTGATTTCGCTTGCCCAGACCTGGACGCCAGCACAGCCTATACCACAGAGCTGTGGGAAGGCAGGAGGGCAGAGACAAAGACCAGGGGCTGCCCCCCCCAACATAGCATCCCCAAGACGTCTGGTTGCACCCTCTCCCTCCATTGATAAATCCAGGAAGTGCAGGGTGGAGGGACCCTGGAGGGGGTGGGGTGACCTCTAGTCCCCTGCGTTCCCATGAAGAACTTTTCCTGCACAAACACAAAGGCTGTGGGGCCAGCAGCTGGCTGCTCCTGGGCACGTCTACACAGTCTCCAAACACCCGCAAGGATGTGGCTCAGCAGAGAGGACCGCAATATGCTAGTTCCTTCTCTGCTAGGAAACAAAACATTAATCCAACTCAAAGAAACAGGAGAGAATCAGGCTTTGTCTAACAGCAGCTCACAGACACTGTAACAAACCTAACTCTTAAATTCGGGGAAGCCGAACCTGGGATCCAAAAGATGAGACTGAATAAGGGGACCCAGAAATCACTTGGAGGAGCTGGGACCAGGTTGGAGCACTCACTCCCTCTACCATGGCTGGGTTTGAGTTACTTGGCCTGCTTTATGTACTTTAATTTATTAAGTTGTATGGCTCCTCCATTCTAAAAATGGTAGTATTTTCCTTGGGTTAGCTGCTGGTTTTATTAAACCCTGTCTAAACAGAAGGCAATTCAAAGAGGGGGAAAAAATACTGGTTTCCAAATGTTCACAACCCACAACTCAATGCATGGAGCCTACGCTAATGAACTTTAATTCATTCAAGAAGGCCACTGATTGGGTGGGGTCACTTCCTGCACTCTTCCCAAAACACTGGGATAAAACAATCCCATGGAAAGATCAAAATTTATATACAGTGTAACATATTCTTCCTAACAATCCCTCTTCCTATGACCCATTTGAAAAAGTTTCATCTTTCAAAGCTAGTCTTTTTAACATCAATTCTAAAATTATTTTTTCATAGTTCCTTAGCTTAGCTATGAAATAACAGGTAAAATTTAAAAAAAGCTTCCCACTCTTTAATTATTTATGAATTTCACAAAGGAGTGGCAAATCTAAACAACTGATAGTTATATAATTTAGGGAACAATGCATTTGGGCAGACAGATAAAAAGGGTATTTAAACACACAAAAATGAAAAGAGAACAAAATTACCCTCAGTTATGAGAGACCACTGCCTAAATGGAAAAAGGAAATGAACTAAATAGCTAGGTTAGGGAGGAAAGGAGAACATTTTATTAAAACAATTGATGATTAAGTTATGGTGAGCATTAAAAGCAAATTGAATAAAGCCAGAAAATCAGAATTAAGTAAGAGAAAGAGGTTTTAAAAGGAGAAAAGATCTTTAGAGAATGCCTAACAATTCTAATCCTATTCATTCATTTTATAGATGCTCAGAGAGCAAGTGGTTTATTTAAAGCTACACAGCTCATTAGCTTCAGAGTCAGCACTAAAGAGCAGGGCTCCTGACTTCTAATCTCTCTGCCATGCCATCATGCTCCATAAAGCACATTTCCAATGATAACATTCTTACCCTTCAAAAAAAAATGTTTTCCATTAACACATAAATGGATAAACAAAATGTGGTATGTATATATATACATGTATATGTATTTGTATATGTATATATATATACACACACACACACTGGAATATTATTCAGCTTTAAAAAGGGAGGAAATTCTGACACATGATACAATTTGGATATACCTTGGGGACATTATGCTAAGTGAAATAAGCCAGTCACAAAAGGACACACACACTGTATGATCCCACTTCTATGAAGCACTTAAAGTACTCAAATTCACAGAGATAGAAAGTAGAATGGTGGTGGGCCAAGGGCTGGGGAAAGGTAGGGAATGGGGAATTACTGCTTAATGGGCACAGAGTTTCAGTTTGGGAACATAAAGTTCTGGAGATGGAGGGTGGTGATGGTTGCACAACAATGTGAATGTACTTAATGCCACAAACTCTACACTTAGAAGTTGTTAAAATGGTAAACTTCTATTACGTATTTTTTTACAATAAAAAAATCACCAAAAATAAAGTTTCCTAATCTTTAAACAGTTCCTTCTACCCAGTACCTAGCAACCCATTTTGCCAACTCCCTACTTCAAAAGCAAGCAACCCTACAGGCACATGATAATGCACGTACCTTCAACTTAACACACTTTGTGTCATGTTTCATCCCTCCAGAAAAAGTAACCTTGAACATGGCAACAGTTACATTTCAATTAGAACCCCAGCTCAGAACTAAGCAGAATTCAATTTTGTGTCTGAAGCTAAAAGACTCATGAAATAACTAACTGGGGCTAACACACAGACAGCCAAACTGCTGTTCAGATATGAAAACCAAATGTTCTGTGTAAGACTTGGGACATAGACCAGATCCACCTCCTGGCTATATTTTATCCGGCTAACAGGCCACATCTGCCTCTGTACCTGCTGGGACTTGTCTATAGGTTGTGTCTACAATTGCAAGACTGCAACAGAACTTCAAAAATCTATAGTGTGGTGTCCTAAAAATTCGTAAAAATAAAATTATGACATTGAAAAAAGTAGGTGGGCCACAGCACCCTAGCAATCACAAAGAAAAGCAACACCCCAACAGAACAAGTAGCCACAAAGAAACCTACTACAAACTTCAAAGCCAGCAATCCCTCCTCTGCCTAACAAGCCTGTGACCTTCATCAGCCTCCCTGAGCTACAGTTTTCTCATCTGTATAACAGAGATCAGAATACTTACCCCAGAATGATGTGATTACTCAGTGAGATCATAAATAAATGTTAACCACTTAGCACAACCCCTGGCGCCCAGTAGGTGGTCAATAAATGAATACTAGGTGAATCTGTTATTTTCTCTGAGAGGAACAAACCCAAGTCACTCATGACACAGATATGCAATTTTAGAGGGAGACTCATAAAATCTGGAAATCTGTAGAGAAAACATTAGAAGATGCACTTTAAGTAGTAATTCCATGCAATACATGGAAACATGTTTAAAGTATAGAATATATTTTTGCCCAAGATAAAAATTCTTGGCTCTGAGGGGAAAGCTTGAGGAGGGTCAGGCCCCAGAGAGCCACTGACAGAGACCTCTGACCTCCTCCTTTCAGCCCCTCCTCCCTTCTCCCTTTTTCTCCCAACAGGATTACTCCCCTTTTTAGCCCACTATAATGCACAATGCATCCTCTTTTCTTAAATGTGTTGTATTTACTTAAATGAGATAATGTTTATGAAAGCTCCGTTGAAACCATAAAATTTTATGTAAATGTAGAGGTCTTTATTTAATAAAAATTTATGAGGCTTGTTCTTGAATTTTTAAGTGGATCAACATAGCCTTTTATGGTTCTCTCCAAAACAAAACAAAAACACAACAAAACCCCAATTGCTATTCATTTGTAAATGGCTCTTGATTGATTTTAATCCCCTGTGGAGCCACAGTCTTCAACCTGAGAGGGGGGGTGGAAATCTTCACATCTGAATGGGTGATCTATTTCCTTGCCTAGAAATAATCACTGTTCTGAGAAATGCAAAAACACATTAGGAATAAAAGGCCAGTCATTCCCTAACAAAGAGAGTGGTACAGAAATCTTTGGATTCAATGGGGCAATTTTAAAGCACAGTAAAATTTGATAAATTCAGACCCCAAGAATTCCAAATTTAAGAACATTTAAACATGGCATGAGTTAAACTTTAGATCATCTACAAAAAGGGGGAAGGACAGCTTACCAAGCAAAAAAATTGTACAAATACGATCTTCAATGGTATTTGAGAAATTATAATCTTGTCAAGGGCTCTTAAAATCATTTTAGTAATAACCAGCTTTCTACCCTCCATTATCTATTCACTAAAGCAGGATCTGTTAGACACCTTCTGAGAACATTTAAGAATGTTATTATATTACTTGAAAGTTAATTAGAAACTTCACATTTTCTAATTGAAGGGTATGAGCATTCACTCTGAGCTGGGTATTATGTTAAGCACTTTATATACCTCAAATAGCTCCTAAGTAGGTATTAATCTCCCCATTTTACAGGTGAGGGCACCAAGTCAGAAAGTAGGAGCTCACAGGTTCGATCATAGGAGTGAGTGAGTAGTAAAGCCAGATTCTGAAAATTTAGGTCTAATATACAACGGTATCATAATTGCCTCTTACATTTCTTTATCAGTGTTTTATCTTGAACACTTTTTGTTAATTTGTCAGGCTGCTCTCAAATTATTCCATACTTATAAGAGCTTTGTCACAATAAAAAGATGACTTGTTTACAGCCTCACTCCTGCTAAGCTCCGGCTTCTTGCCTCAGTGGGCTCAAGGGCAAAGGATGAAAGAAATCTCTGTACTTGATTTTATCACATGCACTGACTCAACTTTTGGGAGTCCTAAAATATCATGGCTTGTTTAATAGTAACTAAGGTTTTATAGTGCTTGCACTTTAATTTACAAATAGATTTCCCCCGTATGTCGTCCCACCAAAAGCACTCGTTTTCTCACACATTCTGATAAAACCACCCAACATACGGCAGTAATGATGCTGTTCTTGTATCAGACAAACACAAACCAAACTGTTTGAAGAACATGCTCCATGAGTTTATTTTCTGTCCGAAATTCGTTTTTATTTCTCATTCCCTCTACACTCCCTGGTTCCAGCAGGACATGCGGGTTGGTAGCCTTTCCCACCCAACCAGAAACAGGAAGCACCTGAGAAGCCATGAGAAAAATGTCCTTGTGCCAAACCAAAGACCAATTTAAAAAAAAAAAAAATGCAAAAGCCTGAGACCTTTTGGAAAGGTGCCCACACATTTAGAGGGTTTCCTCCACCAAACCAACCTTCCAACATTCTGGAGAGGGAACAGCTGGCCCTCACAAAGACCCAGGAAGAGGCCACAGTTACAGAACAATGGGTGGTCTTTCTGAGCACAGTTCACCTGAGTTTTCCCACGAGCTCCTCAAGATAACCCAAAGAGGTGAATGCTGTGGCATTACCTCATAGTGTCCACGCCCACTGAGGGTCCAGGTGACAGTTTCCCCTCCTCCACCCAGTGCCCGCTGCTGGGACCAACAGTGGGTTTCCACCATCCTTTTAAAGCCTCAACAGGCTGCAGACTTTAAGCGGGATTTCAGTTTTTCCAATTGGAAAAGGAAATCATCCTGCCTAATGCCAACTTGCACTTGGATGCATGCAGCTCGAGCCCCTGGGGAGAAGGACTCAGAAGTACACGCACCAGCAGGGAATTTTCTCCCCACATGGCCCTCTCACGTTTAACATACCACGTTCCCTATCTGCTTCCCTTGTACATGGGGAGCTTCTTCATAGCTGGGACTGCATCATTTGGGTTTTGTCTATCTGGTGCCTAACAAGTACTTAATAAGATTAAGTAGACTCTATTCCCAGTGCACAAGTCAGTCACCCTATAGTGTACATTACTGTGTAACATGGTATATTAGCATAAATATTCTTAGCATCTAGTATATTAGCACACATAGGCCAGACGCTGTTCTAAGAACTTAGAAGCATTAACTCACTTAATCCTCTTCACAGCCCCTTGAGGCAGGTTAGGCACAGAGAAGTTAAATAACTCATCAGAGGTGACACAGTAATAGGAGAAAGTGGCAGAGCCAGGATGTGAAATCCGGCAGTCTGGGTCCAGAGTCGGTGCTCCAGCCACCATGCTATTTCGCATCTCTGTTGTGTGGCATATGAATAGCAGACAGGAAAGAAAACCTAGGGCTTGGGCAAGCCATACCACCTCTCTGGACCTCAGTAAAAACAGGAGGCTGGTCTAGGTGACATATGAAAGATCCTGTCAAACTCTAAAATCCTCCCACTGTGCTTCACCATAACGTGATCCCCCACCTGGGACAGAGGGCTTACATCCGAGTTCTTACACATTAAGAGAAAATAATGGTTGTCTTAAGAGCCAAAGTGCATTTAGTTTAGTCTGCAAAGCAGCAAGGTGGAGGTCCCTAAAGCCATTAGAGCACAGGCAAAAGCCCTCTCTGCCTGTGGCCTGCATTCTCCCCCTACCCCCACCCACCCAGTCTTCTAGAGAAATCTAAGCACTGGCCACTCCTCTCCTCTTACAAGGCCAAGTACTACAGAAACTTTCAGCTTTGTCCTCCACTTTTCTAAAAGGCTGCTCTTATACCCCAATACTCCTCATACCAACCCTACCCTACCCCTTACTCCATCCTGGGCCAACAAATGAGTTGGGATATGAAAGTGTGTATGCCCACAAGGAAGGAGGATTGACCAGGAGTATAATCATTTTGCTAATTTCTTCACTGGCTCCATTTGTCTGACATTAAGTCAAGGAACAATCAAAGCAAACAATGATTCCGGAGGCCTGAGCCCATCCCATAGCTACTGTTGAGGGAGGAATTTGGGTTCCTGAGATGGCCCTGTATTAGCCAGCTATTGCTGCATAACAACCATGAAATCTCCATGGCAAACAATAACGAGCATTTACCTATTGCTCATACAACTACAGATCAGTGAGGTTTTGCTGATCTAACTGGGCTCTGGCTGCAGGTTCAGTTCAGGTCTGTCCACATGTCTCTTCTCTGGGACTGATGAGCTACGTGGGTCATGCTGCATGGTCAGGAGCTGCCAGAGGGGTAGTGGGAACACAGGATGCCCGGTGAGGCCCAGGCTGGAGCTCACACACTCCCATGTGAATGAGGAGCACGTGGAGCAGACTTGAACAGAACCTGCCACCTGGCCTGCTACCGTTCCCTCAGCTCTCATGGGCTTGCATGTGCCATGCCTGCCAAGTGTCACATCAGAGCCACCCGCAGAGAGGCAGGGGGAGACAGTCAGGGCCTGGTTTGAGAGCCCTGGCCTCTAAAACGGTCACATTCCCCTCACCTCTGATGATATCTCTGGGATAGTTCAGTCACCCTTTCTTGTTTTGTGAGGTTCAGTGACTGGCTTTTATTTAACTCTCATTTAAATTAGAAACTCCAAAGCACAAACTAACAGTCCCATTAACTACTGGGACACAAAATGGTTTGCTGAGTCTGACAGATGTCAAATGAGAAACCCAGCTCTACCAGTTATTGTTTGAGTGACTCTGGACAATTTGCTTCCACTCTGAGTCTCAGGTCCCTTCTCTGTAACAGGAGAATGGCAACACAGAAGCCAGCCTTTGAGTGTCCCAGCCCTCTGCTCTCAACCCCTACCACTTCTGTGATGTGGCCAGCACAGAATACCTGGAGTTGTCCTGCAAGAGGGGCGAGAACTGGGGTCTTTGTTTTTTGTTTTTTTTTTTGTAGAGACAGGGTCTCCGTGATCTCTGTGCATGGGGGCCTTCCCAGCCAACACACATCATGGCAGGACAGGATGCAGGTACATAAGGACTCTAGCCCAACCAGGCATGGTGGCTCATGCCCATAATCCCAGCATTTCAAGTGGCCAAGGCAAGAGGATTGCTTGAGTCCAGGAGTTCGAGATCAGCCTGGGCAACAAATGAGACCCGGCTCTACAAAAAAAAAAAAAAAAATCTGGGTGTGGTGATGTTCCCCTGTAATCCCAGCTACTTAGGAGGCTGATGCAGGAAGATATCTTAAGCCCAGGAGTTCGAGGTTGGTTGCAATGAGTTATGATCATGCCACTGCACTCCAGCCTGGACAGCAGAGCAAGATCTTGTTTCTATTTAAAAAAAACAAAAAGTAGCCCCTTGACCTGCAGGCAGGACAAGTCCAGGTGTGCATTCTGTACCAGGCAGCACATCCTTCATGGGCTGCCTTCCCTCACCTTTCTTACTTCTCCACCGCCCCACTGGTGTCATCTAGAATAACACCCCAAATATACTACTTGTAATCAAACCCAAGTGAAAAAAAACTATTTTTCAAGAGTTTTGTGAAGGTTAAATGAGTGTGAAAAGTGCCCAAACCAATACCAGCCTACTGATGATCCCACAAATGCTTAATAAAAAATAACTTAGATGTTCATGCCATGGTGGATACACAGACACATGGACATTCGACCCCCTCCCTCTTCAAGAGCTATCCTTTTGCTTATGCAGAGGGATCACTGGGGACAGCAACAGGTCCCTATTTCACAACACATCGTCTCCTGGGAAGACCGAAGTGCCGTCCTACTGCACAACTGGTTTGGGTTCGATGATCACCACCTCCACCACCCCTGCTGAGTCCTTCACTTTCTCCAGCCCTATGAGCTACCCAACCAGCGGTTCCAGGGCTTGTCCCTTTTCTTCCGGGGGCAAAAGGAGGAATAAGCTGGGGCAGTCAGAAGACAGTCTTGACACATTATTTGTATATCTGAAACTGACTATCCTTCCTCTTTTGATCGATATTATCATCTGGTTTTAAGATAAAGTTTGCTTTTCCTCTGACTGGGATAAGTCAGATATAAACAGGGCCAGAGTCAGATTTTCCCACACAACCCAGCCAGAGCTGGTCAAATGCTGATACAGAGGAGGAAAAAACAAAAAAGGCTCACCCTCATAGGAGTGGGCTTGTATATCCTGTGGGGATCCTGCTGGCTCTTCCGTGTGGGCCACCAGAGTCCCCAGAAGGGCCCTGGAGGGTCCACCGTGAGGCAGAAAAATGCAGCGTCCAGACGGCCTTTCTCAGAGCCTTCTTTGATGGCCACAAAATTTGAAACCTGGGAAAACCCAGGGAGGCCCACAGGCAAGGTAGACAAGAGCCAGTGAGACTCTGTCCAAACAAATAAATTAGGGGAGAAAACTGAGAAATAAATAGTCCAGTACTTAGAGAAGGAACAGTTTCAGCTCACTCAAAGTTAGATTAAGAAAACCTGAGAGCATGAGCTATCAAAGAAAATTACAGTATTTTCTGAATGCTTAGTGCTCAAATTCGACTGGGCTAAATAGTGATCATCTCAATCGTCCTCAATGCCCAGGCATGGGAAGGTTCTAAGCAGGAAGCCTGAGAAGATGCACTTTCCTTCCAAGACCCCACGTGCAGCTTGGGGAGAGCTCTTAAAACCGCATTAAGGCTGCACCCAGTTCTCTGGTGTCTGCCAGGGTTTCAGGGCCACGTGAGAAGGGCGGTCAGTTTTCGGATGTCATGAAATGACTGTCTGGGGGTGTTAAGTTTCTGTCTGGCTGCTGCTTTATGAATCCCAGTTCGCCTCTTCCCCCAGCTCAGAACACCTGTCCGTAGTGCAGCCAGGAGCTAATGATGGACTGGGAGCTGCATGGGGCTGTACAGATCATCCCTGAATATTCAGACAAGGAAACTGAGGTCCAGAGAGAGAAAGTAAGTTTCCCAAGCCCACACAGCATCTGGCAGTGCCGGGAAACCAAGGGATTTGCTGGGTCAGTTGGCTGAGGCTTGGTGAATTTCAGTCTCTGGGACTTCATAAAGCATGGTCAACACCATGGACTCTGAGGCAGAGGCGTGCAAGGCTGGCAGGCCCTCAAGTGCACCAAGAGGCCACGTGGGGACAGAAGGTGCTGCCCTCTTGTTAGCATCTGGAAAGCTGGAGGAAACATTCAGGTGGTGGCATGGAGAAGGGAAGGCATTTAGGGCAAGAGGGGGGTAGGGGAAGAGGGAGTGTCGGTCCAGGCTCACCTTCATAGCAAGGGATCAGCGTCCTGCCTTTGGCCTGGAGGTTGGGCGGGATGATATAGCAGAAGCCATGGGGCAGGATGTGGTCTGTTTCATAGTAGATGTTCTTCCAGCGGTGGGCACAGGCCTACAGGGACAGAGAGGGGTTGAGAGCAGGAAAGTCGGCCCCAAAAGGTCACAAAGCAGAGCCCTGGCAGTGCCTGGTGGTTCTCTCCGTGGAGAGACAGAGGAACAGAGGGGCCAGGGAGCTACAACTTCACACCAGACATCCTCTGAAAACCGCATGAACAAGAATGAGCCCCTGGGAGGCAACTAGGAGGAGACAGGCAATAAACAAACATATCAACAAATGAAAACTGTAGCTAGTACTGAGTACTTGGAAGAAATGGTTATGGGATAGAGAATCTGGGAGCAGAAAGGATGGTTTCCACCAGAGGTCAGGGACGGCCTAAAGCATAAGCAAGCATGCCCCACACTGAGCACACAGGAAGGGGGTTCCAGAGGAATGGAACAGCAGGTGCAAAAGACACAAAGTGAGAAAGCCTCAGGGGTTCAAGGAAAGAGAGGCTGGTGGGGCTGGTCTGGAGTGACCATGGTGGTAGGGAGACACGGTCAGAGAGGGGCCCGGGGGCCAGGCCTCAGAGGGCCACAGTAGCAACTGCGACTTCAGCGGACATGCAGGGGGAAGCTGGTGTCAAGGCTTGCACAGGTGAGTGTTACGATCCCATTCACAGTTTGGAAAGGTAATTTGGCTGCCTTGTGGAGACTGCAAGTGGGCAGGTGTGGAAATGAATATCCAGGTGAGAGAGGGCGCCGGCCTGGACTAGGATGGGGCACTGGAGATGGGCCAAGGGCGTGGCTTCAGGACGCACCCACAGATAGAGCTAGTGGGCACCAGGGAACAGCCAGATGCGGGAGAGCAGGAAAGGGAGGAACTGCTGATATTCAACTGTGTTTTTACCTACAGAAATGCACCTGCAACATGCATCTTATTAACTAGAAGTAAATGTTTGTGGATGGTTCTTTTTTTGATTTAAATTTACTTATCGCAAAGCGCACAAATCTCAAATGTATCATTTAGCAGGCTTTAACAAATGCGCATGCTCGTTTCATCAAACCCCTAGCAAGACATAGAACATTTCCATCTCACCAGGCAGTTCCCTCATGCCAGGGAGTGACTGGATTTGACTGGTCAGGGACTGAGGAGAGACCCGAGGAAGTGAGGGATTGGCTGGGGGAGACCTAAGGGAAGGTTCAGGGCAGAGGGTCTTAGGGTGGGTGAGCAGCTGGCAGGCGTGAGGAGATGAGACCGTCGGGGACAGACAGACACCCTGACTGGCTTTTGAGAGCAGCCTCTCAGCGCTGGGGTCAAACCTACGCGAGGCGCTGTGAGGCAGGGCAGTTCTTGCCAACAGACCTGGACCCGGTGCCAGCAGCTGGCACGTAGACCCGGCTCATCCTTCTGCCCCACAGGAAATGCCTCGGCCTCTGGCTGGGACGTGACAGCGGCCCCAGTTTGAGTGTGGGTCTCCTCACATCCAGATGCCAACGCAGCACTGATGAGCAGCCGACCTGCTCACCTGGAGGCACGCACCCTGCCCGGCCACTTCTCCCGGGCACTCACCACTCATGTCTGTCATCGGTTCACTTCACTCTGGCCAATGGATGTGTTTTCTTAAAATGCCACATTTTAAATAGAGTTTTCTTTACATCTTGGTCTGTTTCCTTCAAATGCACTGTTTCTCTAAGTTATAACATTCAGAGTTCTTATGGTCACCCTTTGACCTCTTCTGCAAGGTGGGCAGAGGTGACTTAGAATTCCGGTGTTTCTGTTCGGGAACACCGAGTCTCAGATAGTGCTCTGCCTAAGTGGCAAAGGTCACTAAATGCTGCAATCAGGACTGGACTCCATGGATTCTGAGTCTTCCTTGTCTCGCCATAAAGCATTTTCTATCTTAAAACTTCTCATTCCTGCCTGAGAAGCCATCAAAATCTACCCACACCCCCAGACCCCTGAGGCAGGCCTGGTGGCTGTTTATTGTCCTTACAGCTCCACCCCACCCCCCCGCCCCACCCCAGGACACCTGAAATAACCACGCTGGAGGGTCCAATGGGATTCCCAAGGTCACCACATGGGTAAGGTGACTCCCTGAGGTCATTCCATGACAAAATCACTGCCTTCTAAGCCCTCTGCTCTTCATCCTTCCAGCCAATTGCCACCAGGGTCCCTGACAAGGCCACTCTCTGCCCAATGGCAAAGAGGACACACTCAGAACGACTCTCGAAGCCCTAGGTTGGCCACACTCCACCTCTCGCCCTGTGACATCAAACTACAGAAAAGAATCTATTGTTACTCCTTCTACTGCGACTCATCTTCATTCCCACTTGGTACTGTTCTGTGCTAAAATAGTACATTTCGGAATAGACTGCAACAATATGGGACAAGGAACCACAAAAACATCACTAAGCAGATAGTCACTCCACGCTGCCAAGTAATTGATTTTTTTTTTTTAAGTTCTGACTCAATTCTGATGGTTTGCCAACTTGAATTTCTTATTTTCATCTAATTTGTGGGTAAATTAGTTCTATTTTAGTTTACGGACTCAGCAAAGCCCTTGGCCTGGAGAGCTGACCATGTTTTATCATGTTTCTAAGTCGAAGGGACCATGAAAAGAGCCGGCCAGCCAGCTGCATGCTGACACTCACTTATGAGGCAGGACTCGCTGCATCTCACATCTAGGTTATTGTCTCCTCATTTTTTTAAGTGCCCAAAAACTACTTAAGGAGTGATCTTGGAGAATTCCTAGAAGATTCAAATATTGCCTTTCACAGTAAACTAAAATTAAAACATTCTAGGAAGTCAGAGATCAAAGTGTCAAAGGCAGGATCCACATAGGA
This sequence comes from Cheirogaleus medius, assembly GCA_008086735.1. Classification (NCBI taxonomy): domain Eukaryota; kingdom Metazoa; phylum Chordata; class Mammalia; order Primates; family Cheirogaleidae; genus Cheirogaleus; species Cheirogaleus medius. The sequence continues at coordinate 217,640 of VBSM01002035.1, read as the reverse complement.
AAATAATGAAAAGTCTCTCTGAATATAAATTATAGGAAGAACAGACTATGTTTAGCCCTGATTATCATTATATATACACGCATTTCAATCTGACCCCTACATAAAACAATAAAATTCTTAAGAACTGTCTCCAAAGCATTAGCAACTCCATCAATCTCTCCAAATGAGTTCTGTTGTGAGGGAGGGAGGGAGGAGGAGAGCTGGCAAGAATAAGAAAAGAAGAACATTCTCTGGAAACACAGCAAGGCCTACTCAAACTCAGATTTCAAATAATCATAATAAAAGGGGAGGAGGGCCTAACACCACTCCAAATCTTAGAATCTGATATATTTCAAGTTATAAGGATTGTTTTCCCTCTCAAAAGAAGAAAAAAAGAGAGAGAAAATGAACATTTTATTTCAAAGGCCTTTTTTGTTGTATGGAAACAGCTCGTCCTTCAGTGCATGGGGGTGCTGTGCTGGGTCTCTCGGGGCTGCTCAGCCACAAAGCCACATCAGCCCCACCCACCTCTCCTCCACGTGCACCTGCCATCTAGAGATGGCCAAAGCCTTCATCACACTTCCAAGTCCAGAGCTCATAGCCACAGCCAGGTCAGGGCTCCTGAGAATGACAGGTGGCGGGAACAGGATCAGAGTGATGCTGTGATGCCACAAGACTCCTCCAGAGAAGCTCCCCAGCTAATGGAGGAGGGAGCTGTCAGGGTGGCACTGGAAAGGGACTTCTGAGGTGCTGAGAATGTTGTTCTGAGGATGCTCACCTAGTGAAAATTCATCGAGGTGTACACTGATGATTTGTATGCTTTTTTACATGTGTGTTAGATAGCTCAATAAAAAGTTCACTGAAAAAAAAAAAAAGTCAGGAAACAGAGCAACAGAAGTAAATGCAAAAATGTACCCTGTGGCTTTGAAAAAAATGGACAGATGGGAAGCGGTGAACAGATAGGGACAGCCCTGATGTTTAGAAAGGAACCGGCAGAGAGATAGAACCAGAGACCACTGCTTCCACCCAGAAAGCATCTAGCAACTTAAATTATTTGTTGTCTGAGGCTTGGCAACTCTGATGAAAAGGAGAGACGTCAGACTTGAAAGTTTTGAGTTGCCCTCCAAGGTCTGAGAGTGCCTATGCTGGGTTTGTGCAGTGGTTGTTTTGAGAAGTGATTTTCCCCTCCAAGAAACCTCATCTTCACACTGTGAGTTCAGGGAAGGAGCTTGCCTCTAATCCTGATGCTGTGCTTACACCTGATATCATTTGTTCCTGGGGAATAGCTGGAAGGTACCACAATGCCCTTGGAGCAAGACGGGTGGGTACTAAGCCAAGGTCAGCCCGCCAGGCCCGCCTGACAACCTGGGTCTTGCCAGAGCCAGTTGCTGGGTCTGCGGCCCAGATGATGCCATTTGTCATCGAGACACTTCACTCTCTGTCACAGCTTTCGAATTCTCCATCTGTTCTTTACTTCGAAATCAGCACCAAGATGCCACTTTCAAAAAAGCCACCCTACCTCTCCCTCTTCAAACTCAACCTTGGAATCCAATATTATACTCCTTTGGGATACAAGTCTCTTGCCTACACCCCCAGGTATCTTGCAAGTTCTCAAAATGTGTCTGAGGAACACACATCATTAATTTAAAAATAAACATTTGCCTTCCAGAAAGCTTTGACAGGTAGAACTGAGACATTAAAGAAAAAGCAAATGGATATGAAGCCTCCAAACTGTAAATATGGACTAGGTGGCCACTCATACCTTGCTTCATCTGTCATTTCTGGGGGCATTTTACAGCATTGTGCTCGGTGCTTCCACCAACCACTTAGAATTAGCCACCAAGAAAAGATGGCAACCAATTTGGTTTCTAACTGTTTTAAATTGACACTCAGTCCCTATATTATTCAAAATCATTTTTAGACACCACTCCCTAGAGAGATGTCCTCTGAGCGCTGAAAGTGAAAGCGGGCAGATTTGGTCTCTGTCCCCAAGTGGCTTCCATAAAAGAGGACACATGTATACAAAATAAATTATACACACACTATAAGGTAACAATATGATGTTGAATTCCTAATGACACAAAAGACTTACTAAGCTTGTTACATACAGCTCATAACAGCCTTTGTGGAAGAGGCAGAGCCGAAACTGTGGAAAAAAGAAGAATGATGCAGACAGAAGGGGGCAGGGAAGAGGGGACTTAAGACAAGCCTTTTCCAGCAAGACCACATGTTGTGCAAAAAGCCATAAAGGACAATCAACAACAAAAAACCCAAACAATCCCATTTAAAAATGATCCAAGGGCTTAAACATTTCTCCAAAGAATATATACAAATGGCAAACAAGCAGATGAAAAGATGCTCAAATCACTAGTCATCAGGGAAATGCAAATCAAAACCACAATGAGATTATCACCTTGCGCCATTAAGATGGTCATTATAAAAAAAGAAAAAGGAAAATAACAAATATTTACAAAATGTGAAGCAACTGAAGCCCTTGTGCACTGTTGGTGGGAATGTAAATTGGTACAGCAACTTGGGAAAATAGTATGGAGGTTTCTCAAAAAATTAAAAATAGAATTACCTTATGATACAGTAATCTCACTTCTGAGTATACATCCAAAAGTATTAAAACAGGACCTACACATGTTTATAGCAGCATTATTCACAACAGCCAAGAGACAAAAGCAACCTAAATGTCCATCAGTGAATAAAGAAAATGCGGTATATAGAGAATAAAATATTATTCAGCCTTTAAAAAGGAAGTCCTGTCAAATGTTACAACATTGATAAACCTTAAGGACATGATGCTAAGTGAAATAAGCCAATCACAAAAGGACAAATACTACATGATTCCACTTACATGAGATCTAAAGCAGTCAGACTCTTAGAAACAGAAATAGAATGGTAGGGGCCAGGGACCAAGAAGAGAGGGAAATGGGGAGTTGTTGTTCAATGGATACAGAGTTTCAGTTTTGCAAGATAAAGTTCTAGGGATTTGTAGCACAACAATGTGCATATTGTTCCTACTGTATACTTAAAAATGGTTAAGATGGTAAATTTTATGTTTTTGGCCATAATTGGAAAAATAAACAAAAAAGATACAAAAAAAGCAGAAGCTACCAGATGCCCCTCTTTCTCCAGCGCCCATACTAGTTTACTGAATGGATGATGCAATAATTGTACAAAACAAAAATAGCCCTGTGTGCAACTGAACAGGATTATCCACAGCACCATTATCCATAAATATCCGCAGCACCAATATCCACAGAGCTCCAGCTCTGCCTTCTTGGCTTCCGTTGCTAAATCTTCCCTGCAGCCCTCCTGCTAGTCACGTTCCCAGAGATGGCCTCTTCTTGACACTGCTTTGCAGTAATGGGGAACCCTTTGTCTTGCCCCTCTGTAAACAAGTTCTCATCCACACAGAGGTTATCCTTCCATGGGGAGAGGAAATATTTTCACAGGAGCAAACTCTGGCTCTAGGCTCAACACCCTCAAGAGCATCTTGTGCTGGGCGGCCACCAGGCCACCGCCTCCTCTCCGTTTGTTCTGGATCTCGACCTCAGGCCACCCTTTGATTTATAGATGGGTCAGCTCCTTCTCTTTCTTTCCCCAGAATGGCAGACAAGCATTCTGGCCCCTCTGGGGCCGCGTCATCCAGTCAGCGCCAGGCCACCATGCATGGAGGAACCCGGGGGCTTGGAGAGGGTCCAGGGCCGGCCACAACAGCGATGAAAGGACTGGAAATCAAGGCAAACACTGGGCTTGGGGAGCCTCAACAGAACCTACGAGGACACTGGCGACAGCATCCAGCTGCTTCCTCCCTTTCCCGAGGGCCCGGCAAGGGGGAGATGCCTAATTGTGCTGAGGACAGTGGCATTCAGATTAACAGCTCCTGCCACAAAGAAGTTTAACACAAAAGTGGGCTCCTCAGAGAGGGGACAGAAACACTTTGCCCAGACCCTTAAGGAAAACCTGTTTCCCCTGGGATCAACTATTCACAAAACCTCAGCTTTACAGCATGTGGCCCAAAGGAAGCCCTCGTAAGTGGCAGCTAGTATTAACTTCCCTTCTTGATCTGACGCTTTTATAAAATAAAAAAAAATCTTCATATGGCTTCCAATAAAAGCCAATGGCAAGAAAATGCCTGCGAAGTCAGAATAGTGGTCATCTCGGTCGGGGCAGGAGCACTGACCGGGAAAGGGCCCGAGGGAACCTTCCGGGGTGTCAGCAGTGGATACATGCAAGTGTGAGAAAACTCACCATGCTGTGCATGTACAGCCCTGCACGGTTAGTGCCTTAGTGTTATACCTCCACAGAGAAGTTTAAAAGAAAAAGGGAAAAAGGGACAGAAACAAAACCTCTGTAGCAGTCAGAAATTCCTTTTTTTGTGTTGAGTCCAGTAAAACTTTCTGCGATGACGGCAGTGTTCTCCCTCTGTGCTTTCCAATAGCGTAGCCAGCAGCCACATGTGGTTATCGAGCACTTGAAACGTGGCTAATGCCACTTAAAAAACTGAATTTCTAATTTAATTTTGATGAACTTAATTTAAATAACCACACATGGCCTTTTGGTCAAAGACAAAGCCTCCTTTTCCTTTGCATCTCCCTCAAAGCATCCAGTGGATCAGAACACATCATACGCACTTTAGAAGCCATATAAATAACTGAAAATAACATGTGTTTCATAACATGTAATCTCATGTAGGAACAAATAGGAATCAACTGACATATGCAACATGGATTAATCTAAAAATTATTATTTTGAGTGAAAGAAACCTCACACAAGAGCACACGCTGCAGGATTCCGTCAATATGAAGTTCTAGAAGCAGCAACAGCAATAGCTGGTAATACAGACCACAGCAGTGGTTGCCTCAGGGGTGGGAGGATTCAACTGGAAAGGGACGTAAGAAGTTTTGGGGATGATGGAAATATTCTATATCTTGGTAGGGGTAGTAGTTACGCAGTTGTGTACAACTGTTAAAACACAGGCTGTAATCTTGAGATTTGTGTATTTTATGTTAAATTGTACCTCGACTTACAAAGACACACACACAAAGATATTTATGTAATGAATGAGATTTACAAAGTACTTTTCACATACATTTTATTTGTCATTTTTCAATAGCCACATCTCAGCACCTTGGGACAAGCATTCTTAATATCTGACAGATAAAGAAAATACTTAATAAAAAGATAAGCCACGTGTCTAAGCAGCAGTCCAGAATAGACAGCGTCAAAGCCATGCCCTTATCACATGCCATCTGGTTTCCTAAGGGATCAAAGTCAGTCATTGTCAGAGAGCCACCTCCCCTTCCCAGGACACCTGCGGGAGGCCTTACCAACACTCGGCCGTCGGGCTTAGGCTGCCGGGCCAGGCTCACCCCCATCCACTCATCATCCCGATCTTCTCGACAGGTCTTTCCACAGGGTGTGCCCCGATTCTTCCCTGGAAGAAAAAGAGAACAGCCAGACTTGGATTGAGGAATGATGTTCTGCTTCTCAAAGGGAAGCCCACAGCCCAAATGTTTGCTACCCATGAGGAAATAAGGAAGTTGCAACAAAATACACATCAAGTCTATCACTACGCACTGCACGCTGTTGAAGGCAGCCAATTATTTTTTGCACAGCAAGACTTTCTCGATGAAGGAAGCGGTGCCCTGATTTATGTTCTGAAGCAGGCTCCTTAATTTGTTCTGTACCAGTAACAAACATTTCATAAGCCAGTCATTTCGAGGAGCTCTAGAGAACACCATGGACACCTCTCTTTTTCTGCTAAAGAAAATCAAGACAAATCTTTATTTTAAAACAACAACAAATAGAAGATCTACAAATAGAAGATGGGAAAGGACTTTGGAGAAAGGACTTGAAGTGTTAACTATAACAAGAGAGCTCCTATTTACTGAGTACCTCCTATGTGCCGGGCACAGTTCTGCGGTCCCACCTCTGCTCTCTCAACCCTTTCAAGGCCATCCTTGTGAGGTAGGTACCTTAGTCTTGAATTTGCAGGTGAGGGAACTGAGGCCCAAGAAGATACAGGACAGTCCCAGTAAGTCCCAACTGGGCTTTGAATCTAGGCAGATCCATCTGATTCCAAAGATGCTATATTTATTCCACTAGGCCGAAGTGAGCTTTTAAAAACATCCATCTGATCATCTTTCCCTACTTAAAATGTAAAACCTAAAATTGATTTCAATGGCCTCCCCCCTCATACAGAGAATAAAATCCTAACACCCTACCCTGGCCTGCCAGGCCCTGTGTGGTCTGGCCCCAGCTCACCTTGCCGCCTCCTCTGCTCCCACTCTCCCCTGCTCAGCACCCCGGCTGCACCATCCTCGCTCTGTACTTCAGAACAGAACGATCTCTGCTTGTAGTTTCAGTGTCTGGTAGCTGCCCAGCTAGACACTGTGCATCCTTCTAATCATGTGGAAAGGTCCCCAGAAAAACCTTTCCTCACCCTCCACTCTAGATTGGATCAAATACCTTCCCTCTAGTCTTCTCTCACTCAATTATTTGTTTTAATGTCTCTTTTGCCCACTAATTTATGAGGCTCAGGATGGTAGGATCCTTGTTTGTTTTGGTCACCAGTGTATCCAGTGCTTAATAATTAATAGTTAATATATAGTTTTTGTAGGGAAGGAGAAAAAGAGGGATGGATGGATGAATGGGTGAGTGATCAGGCCACCATGGGAAGAAAAAGAGCAAAGTGTGTGGATGCAGAACCCACTTCCACCTTGGCAGTGACGTCCACTCACCTCGAGCCATATCCAGTTCGGTGCATCTCCGGTCAGGGTTCGTATGAACGCGGCATTTAAACACAGCCCCGGGGGACTTCACTGAAGTGCTGTATTTGGAATCTGCCTTTGGTGCACCCACAAGGACCCTGCACATCAAGAGGAAAGGACTTTCTGTCACAACCCAGCATCAGACAAGAAAAGGCTAAGCCTTTAAATGCTAAGCCAGCCATGGGTGGGCTGTCTGAATGCTTGCTGGGAAACCATATTAGACTATGCTGTGTGGGCTGGGCGTGGGAGGTGTCCTATAGTGAACTGTTAGATCTTCTCCAGGCACATTAAAAGCTCAAGGAGCTGGGCATGGTGGTGTGTGCCTACAGTCCCAGCTACTCAAGAGGCTAAGGCAGGAGGACCATTTGAGCCCAGGAGTTCAAGTCCAGCCTCAGCAACACAGTGAGACCCTGCCTATCAAATATAAAAATAAAAGTCTATGTGATGATTGGGAACACATATAACCAACAAAAGGTTCCTATTCAGAATCTATATAGAACTATAAATCAATAACAAAAATACAGACAAACCAATAGAATAATGGGCCAAAGACTTGAACAGATACTTCACAAAAGAAGATAGCCAACTGGCCAATAAACACATGAAAAGGTGCTCAACAAGATTAGTTATCAGGGAAATTCAAATGAGATACCACTTCACACCAACTAGCAGGCTAAAACCAAAAAGACTGGAAATGCCAAGTGCTGGCAAGGATGTGGAGTAAGTGGAACCTTCATACACTGCTGGTGGGAGTGTAAACCGTCAAAACCACTTTGGAAAACTATTCAACAGTTTCTAATGAAGCTGAACATGTGCCTATCCTATGACTCAGTAATTCCATGTCTAGGAATATGCTCGATGGAAATACACACACGTTTACCAGGAGATGTACAAAATGTTCACAGCTGAATATGTAATAGCCAAAAACCAGAAGAAACCTAACGGCCCATTAATGTTAAGAGTGGATAAATGATGGTATAGTAGTAATAGAATTCTACACAGCAGTGAAAATCAATGAACAAAATTCGATTGCAACCACATAGATGAATCTCACAAACACAACGCTGAGCAAAAGATGCCAGATACAACAGCATCCTGTCTTATTCCATTTGTCTGAAGTTCAAAAGCAGATAAAATTTAACTCTGGTGTTAGAGGGCAGGATAATGGTTACCTCTGGGGAGGAGAAAGGGGGATTGTAATTAGGGAAGGGGGTAATTCTGGAGGTGCTGACAACATTCTATTTTTCAACCTCAATGTGTTTACACAAATTTGTGATAATTCATTTAATTGTATGCCATATGGACAATATTCTGGATTGTATTACATTTCAATAGGAAGTAGGAAATTGAGAGATACCATTTCTCTTCTGCACTCCCCTCTTCTCAGTGCCTTTCAACACCCCCAATCATTCATGTACAACATGGACATTTAGGTGGAAATAAGGAAAAAGCAGCTGCAGTGTGGATTATAAACTGCATCTTCTTCCCCAGTACAGAAGTAGAATAGTTTGCATGTAAACAGGAAAAGAAGGAAGCTATGAATTCTCCATCTTGAACTGAAATGCTGCCTGGGGGTGGGCCATCGCCAGCAGGGGCCTCCCCTGGTTAGAGGGAAAGAGCAAGACCCACCAAGAAGACGGAAGAGATAGGTTTGTGCCTGTGTGGGTGCAGAACGTGGGGGAAATAACAGTAAGTTCCCCTCCAGATGTCAGGAAAACAATTTTGACTTACAGCTTTATGCATTGTTTCCGGAAAGTAGTCAACTGAAGATCTACAGCAAAGAAGACCAAACAACACTAATCGGGTATGATTTGTGCTGAGCTATGAGCCATTTGGTAAAGGTCTTGGACAAGGGGACTTTAAACAAAATCCACACTGATGTTCAAAGAGTAGAAAATTCCAAGCCACTGCACAAAGAGAACATGAGCTGCTCCATATCTCTAGCAGTCTAGAAAGGAGATGGAATTCACTTCACAAGGATATTAAGCACATTATGAAATTTATCGTCTCCTCCATGCCCTGGAATAGAATGCATTATCCGTTATGTATCATATCTGTGCAAAAGGTGTCTAGCAGAGGTTAGAATGATTCTAGACATCCTCCCGGGAATGCAGAAAGCTGACCCAGGCTCCCCTCACTCTGTCCCCAAACTGCCTTCATCCTGGGATCTTAGCTTCAGAATGACACTGCTCCCCACCAGACTCTGGCTGTGCAAAGGGGTAGACAAACAAGGCCTCTATACCATAGAACAGAAGTCTGAGACCCACAAAGGGGACTTCAGCAAAGGCTAGCAGATTTCACAAGGGACATCATCACTGACCTGGCTCAGAGACAACATGTCAGGCTTCATGGGAAGGTGTATGGGACCCATCTTAAATCCTACTGCTCCTACCTCAACCCCTCCACACGCCCAGAACCCGAAGGATCTCTGAGGACACCAAGAGCCAGAGAGATCCATCCCTCCTTCCAGGGAAGTCTTGGAGGGTCCGTATTTGATTCCTCAAGGAAGATGCCCTGCTGGGGTGTGAGAGGAGCCAGGCCCCCAACAGTGAGGGCACCCGAGCTGCCCTCTGGCCCCTCAATAATGCCCTGAGAAGCTCCCCTCTGGGTTCTTACTGGGCCACCGCTGCAGAATTCCCAAGCAGAAGCAGGGCTGGAACCCACAGCCTTTTGGAAATCCAGGCAAGCACTTGCCCAAACAGACCACATGGCCTCCCTCACCCACACAAGGGCAATTTGGCCGGCCCTTGGCTGCTCTAACTCAAATGCATGATGACATACACAACAAAACTCCAGCGAGAAGAAAGCCACATTAAGGGATCGATTTCCCCCTTTGCTTCTGGGGCTGAGCTTTAGAGCCACTGGGGCAAGTCAAGGATCGCTCTCTGTAATGCCAGCTGTTTTCACAGGTGAGAAGAATTAGCAGCTTGGTCTCTCTAAACTGCCCAAACATCCTCAGACTTTCTGCAGGCCAGGTTCTGAGAGCCGGGAGCATAAAATACCTCCTCCACCGAAAACCTCAAGTCTTCAGGGCTGGGTCCAAAAATTCCCACCAACTTCAGATTTACCTCGACACAGTGAATAATTGCCACTTGTAATTCATTTGGTAAAACTCACAAAATTAACAAGAATGAGAATTCGTCACATACAAGAGAAAGGAAATGGTTGCAAGAAACAACAGGTTCTTCCTCCATTGTGTACTCCAAACTGGCACTGAAACTCTGGAAATTCTAGATAGTGCCACTGCTCCAAATTCACATAGATTCGTAGGTGATCTGAGCAGGAAGGGACCCTGGAGAGCTTAATTCCCAGGCACTGCTTCCTCCAGCCTGGAGCCAAGATGGAGAGAGGCAAAATTTACAACAAAATCTAAAGTAAAGGGACCTGCTGAATTATTATTTCCTTCCAAAACCAAAGTACTCGATGGTTCTGACAACAATGGCTGATTCAAACCCTGATAACAACCCTCTTGTTCAAACTTCTAATCAGCTGGTCAGATGAGAAGGTTTTGCCCAAATCCTGTGCAATGGAAAATGAAGCAAGAGATAAGGGGGCGTGCCTGCACACACGTGCATGACACTCACGGGGCGCCACCCTGGAGAATGTGCTTGTATCTCTGTGTTTACAGAACATCGTGGCTTCCTCCCCAGCCCAGCACTGCTCTGTACCTGGGCCACTATCCAGCAAGACTGTGCTGTGGGCCAGCCCATGAGCAAGTCTTTTCTGAAGTTGATTCAACTGGCTGTTTTCCAGGCTGATCCCAAAAGATACAGGCATTACAGTGGCCCGGAGTTCAAGACAAGCCACTGCAAAGATACCATCTGTTTTTTCTCTCATTATCTTCAGAGTTATAAAGAGACATTGCAGCCACTTCAAACGACCCCCAAAATCTTCCCTGGTACTCTTGACAATGCAATGTTTCTTTCCTCTGTACGGTTACCATATAACAGGGCCTGAGTGTCACCAAAAACAGGCTCCCATCAATGAATCATCAAGCTGATTCTCACTTTGGCTTTGTCCTCAGACCAGCAGCATGGGGGAACACCTGGAACTCGACAGAAATGCAGAAATCTCAGGCCCCATCCCCAGCCCATTAAATCAGAACGTGCATTTTAACAAGATCTCCAGGTGATTTATAGTCTAAGAAGTACTAATATAACCACCTACATGGATTATACATAATCATGTTCATTTGGAGCCAGCATGAAGAGATTGCCCTTGAGAAAGTGGGGACCTCCACCTATTCCCTCCCCAGTTAAAGATGCCACAAACTGCAAAGACATTCGGAGTCCTCTCATTAACCCAGGGCTCTAGATTTCTAATTAGGGTGACCAGCATATTGCAGGCACTCAGAGTGTGCAGGTGCCGGACAAGGCTCATGATGGACGGTATCAAATTGAGTCTTCACAGCAAACTCTGCAGGAGGTGCTAATATTGTCCCATTTTACAGATGGGGAAGCAGGTGTCCAGCAGTGGTCACGGGACTTGTCCCAACCCACAAATCAGGTTAAGAGACCAAGCTGCAGCTTGCACCCCGGCAGCTGCGTGCATCCCCCATTCCCTAACCTACCCGCCCCACATCAGCCAGAAAGGAGGAGAAGGGAAACCAACAAGCACCCAGTGCCCCTCTGCTGCCAGCCACCCACCTGTGTGACCCCTGCCTGAGAAAGCCCAAGTCAGAACTTTGATTTGGAAGCTCCATGGTATCAAAGGACACCCTGGGCTTTGGAAGAGGAAAGAAGCCTTTCTCCTTCCCATCAGGCTCAGGGGACCCAAAAGGTGAATTTCAATCACCTTGCTTTGCAGAGCACTGGCGTTGCTGGCACGGTGTGAGAAGTTTGCCTCTCTTAATAAGTAGTTCACAAATCTCTTTGGAAATGTGGGCCCATCGGTTCATGTGCCAACACCGGTTCTGTGCGTGAGAGTCTGCTTTCTTGCTCAAGGCAATCCTGTGAGGCAGCCTCTTGTGAGTATTCCACTCAGAGACGGTGGGCTGCACCACTGGCAAGCACAGAGCTGGGACTTGAACCCCGGGTGTCTATGTCCAAGGGCATGCTCTTTCCAGTCCCCTCAAACTCCCACCTTCGATGGCAATTTAAGTGCCCTCCATTGTCCCCACAAAGCCACTTCCTCGGTTCCCCAGTCATCACACTGGTTGCAAAGGCTCCACTCCAGCCGTCCACCCTGCTCTGAACCTCTCTCACATTTTGAAGGTAAATTCCCTGGAGGACAGGTGACAGAAAAGGGCTGAGCCACGGCTGCCTCCCTGGGGAAGGCGGGGAACTGACAGTGCCTCAAAGGCTCCCTCCCTTCCCACAAAATGCCACAGCAGCGATCTCTCAGGACAAAATTATAGCCGGATTGAGGACAGCAACTGGGGATTAAAAAGTTTAAACCCATTAGGCTTGCTTTCATGCATTTGATCCCAAAGCCAAGGTTTCCCCAGGGACTCATGTTTTGGTTACATGAGTCGAATTCAATCACTTTGTGTCCGCCGCAGGGAAACCCCAGGAATCGTTCACATCCTGCCAGGCAGAAAACAGCCGAGGCTGGAGAGGAGGAAGCAATGGTGCTGGGAGAGCCACCTCTGACCACACCAAACCCTTCACTCCCAGAGGGAGGGGACTTGCTCGGAACCAGTGCTTCCCCACTGAAGCCACGGGACCTGAAAGTCTTCAGAAGCCCTTCTTCTTACATTTGGGGAAACTGAGGCTTCAGCATTTAAGGAGTAAATACTTACTGCTTTCTGGGGATTTTAAATTAATAATTCCACCTGGATTCTGAGCTTTAGGGCAAGTTACTCAGGATGCTGAAGTGTAAGAAGCACAAGCAGTAGCACAGGATTCAAATCCTGCCTCTACCACTGACAAGCTGTGTGACTTCAGACAAGTTTCTGAAGCACACTGTGCCTCAGTTTTCCTCCTATGTAAAACAGGAACAATGAAAAATGTACCTAAGGAGGGTTCTTGTAAGATTTAAGCAAAAGAATGTTTATAAAACACCCAGCATGATGCCTGCTACAAAGTAGGTGTTCAAAGAATTGCCACAATGCTGGGCAGTAGTGGGCCAAATACCTTGACACCCAATTGGTCCCAGCTCCAAATCCTGGCAACACCCAGGAGCTTGCAGATCCTTAGAACTGTGAAAGTCGTCTGGATCAAAATGGAGTCACTTGTGTTTAAAATCAAATCAAAACAAAACAAAAAACCCTGACAAATAGAGCTGAGGAAGGCCGTGAAGGGAGGGTTCTCATGCATAAATGACTGATAACAAGAACCATCACAAGACACTCTGCAAAAACCACAACCTTGCACAATGGCCATCACAACCTTACACACCAAAAAATACTTCTGCAAGGACATTTGCATAGCAATTGTCTGTCCAATCTTGGACTGGCACCACCCTTGTTATTGATCCTTGTAGCCAAGAATAATTATCTCAAAACAATTATGTAACCCTCCTCATTTTTCCTTTAAAAACCTTTGTCTTCCTCTACCTCCCTGAATATACACATAGTTTACAATGGAACTTGTATTCCCACTGAAATGTCCTATTCCTGAATAAACATAATTTTCTTTTAGAAAGCCTCTCTCTATTGTTTAGGTTATCAGAACTTTGGTCCCTTTTCTGGTGTGCTGGGCAGGAATTTATTCAGACACTCAGCTGAAGTCAGAGAACTCTAGGGATGGCCAGATGTTTTCACCACCAGTAACAGACCACAAAAATAACCACAATTCTCCACCCTTCCTATATCCCTGGCAGAGATGAGTCATCCCAACTAAAGCCATCCTACACCAGCCAGACAACCAACCAACCCAGAAGTTGACCACGGATGTATGAATGAGCCCAGCAGAGAACAGAAGAACCATCTAGCTGAACCCATCCCAAGCTGCCAACCATAAAGTGAGCTAACAAATTACGGTTTAAGCCACTAAGTTTGTTAGTGGTTTGTTATGCAGCAATGTTAGGGTAACAGAAAACAGATATATCATCAAGCTGGACATGCCACTTCTGAAGGGAACTGGACTATAGTTACTCTATTGCCCACTAATTGCTCCTGAGTCCAAACCAATATTCCAACTCCGCAGCTAAGAACTATTGCTATAGCTCCTCTATCTACCTGGTCTCCTTTCCTCCCCCACCAAAAAATCTCATCACCAACCAGGACCACAAATGTTTTCTGAGGGCTCTGATACAGGACAGGCAGGGTGGGGTGGTAGGAACAGCCCTGAAGAGAATACCTGGAGTCATGCCCAGGACTATACCAGCTCCTCTACAGCTATGTGACCTTGGACACATCCCCTGACTGCTCCAGCCCTTCCTTTCCTTTTCTATGAAACAAAGATAATAACAAATGCAAGGTCTCTTCCCAGGGCAGTGTTAAGGCACAAAAGGAAGTGGCAGATGGCAAAGTGTCTGGGGGACCATGCACCCCAGGATGGCCTGACTGGCAAGAGTGGATTAAGGTCTACTATCTGCAAGGCCAAAAACAGACTCAAAACTCAAATGCTCTCAAAAGATGCCTCAAGGCCCTTTTCCTTCCACCTTAGGAACCTGACACCAGGGCCAGGGGTTGATGAGGTTGGAGGTAGGGAGGGCAGCATGGCTGAGCCTGAGTACAGTCAGATTAGCATTGAATTTAGGCCCACCTAGGTGCAAATCACAACTATACAATTTACTTGTAGGTAACCGTGGGCAAGTGACTTGGCTTCTCTGTGCCACAGCAGCAGTTGTCCCCACTGCATCAAGGTGACAATGAGCATAGTGCCTCTGGCACATAGGAAGTATTCACAAAAGGCTGGCAATAATAATTTTCATCCTGAGAGCCTAGGCTGGAGTAAATAAATGGAGGGAGGCGGTGCAATCCAACCAGAAGATGCTAAGTCAGAGAATGAAGTAGGTGGAGTTCCATGCCCAGCTGGGAAAGAGCAGAGGCATGGGCAGGGTCCCACCTTGGAGTGGCATTGGCCAGCTGCCCTGTCAGGGAGTGAAGGGTCCCTCAGAGGCTGCTGCCCTGGCAGACATGCTGAGGGGAGGCAGCTGGAGAAGGAGGCATGGCAAGAGGACTGATGTTTCCTTCCACGCCTGGGAGCATCCAGTGACCCTTAAAATCCAACTGGTAGAACAGGCTATAGACTTTTGGGAGATCTAAGTAAAAGTCTCAACAACTTCCTGTTGGTTTCTTGTGATAATTTTCTTCTCCAAGAAAAATAAGGCAATACTTTCACTTTTTTTTAATAAAATTCTCACCACAACCCCCCCACATTGGAACTGCAGACCTAATTCTCAGACTTATCTGGAGCCTGGGATGAGAGCTAGAGTTCTAACACAGGTGGCCTCTCACCTGCTCCCTGGCTCTGCAAGAGCACAGAGAAGGATGAGGCATGCACATCTCTAGGATTTATAATCCCAGAGGTCACCAGTTAAAGGTGCCATCTCAGATCCTTTTTGGAAGCAGATAGGATATATACGAATGCACGAAAGTGCAGATTTATAAAGAGCTTGACCAAATTTTTAGAGATCACACATAATGAAAAGTATGTCTATGTAAGAATATCTCATTCATTTCTGTGTTGAGTATCAGTCAAGTTTGATGAATAAATTAAAGAATCGGCAAATGTACTGAAAGCAAACTCTCTTAGCATCTCAAGTCAGGATGCAAAAAACCATCAGTTTCAGAAATCAGATCAAGTAACAATAGATATAATACTAATATCTATCAAGGGCTTACTATATGCTATATGCTGTACTTGGCCTTTGCTGACATCTCATTCAATGCCCCCAAAACCTGATAAGAGAGAAACTCTTATTATCCCTTTAAAGAATAAGGAACCAAGGCTCAAACAGCTGAAGTAACTGGCCACAGTCACCCAGCTACTAAGTGGGGGGCTAAGTAAGACAGACTGAGAGCAGGGCTGATGTTGGTGCCCACCCTCTTGGCCACCAGGCACTTGTGCATCTTAGCAGACCCCCTTTTGTGGCAAAGAAGCCACAGATCTGGTTGTTTTGGGGGAATCAGGGGCCACAATGAAGGTAGAGCCAGGAAGAACCCCACTCAGCTGAATCTGGACATCACTTTCTAGGACTCATCCTGGTGCAAAAGAGGTGCCAAGACCCTCCGCAGTCCTATACAACACCAAGTTCACTCTGCACACATCACAGCTGTAACACTGGACAGGAAGGGGTAAGAGAGGCTACCTCTCAGGTGGCCTTAACATACCAAGGGACCAGCTGAGCTGGAGGAAATTAGTTTCATACCTTTTTTTATGTTCAGATCTTTGAGGATATAAATTGTCCTCTCTCACATATTGTTCTGGTGCAGAAAGTTTGACTCTGTGTGGGTTTCTTTAATGAAGTTGCAAATCCAGGAGAGAATCCTAAACACTGGCCACCATGGCTACCTTCCCTGTCTGCTCTCCAGACAGAGCTTCCTAAACAAGTGGCAGGAGACAGAGTGGATAAATAAAGAGGACTCAGAGTGGATGGGGAGGTTAGGTGGATACACTGGATAATCTGGAATGGTGCATCTTTCCTAGGACACTTCTGTCTTAAGGCCAAACAGACTTAGTGTGTGAGAGAAGGTTCTCCAAACGTCCCTGTTCACTCAGTGATCAAACATCTCCAGAAAGCAGAACCCTAGCATCCGCCCATAGGTAGCCAGTGGGTCATGAAATAGCATCCCCAAAGGGTACTATAGAGAAACTCCTGCTATGGTAATTCTAAAACTTCTCTAGCAAAGCAGGGCAGAAGAGAACTTCACAAGACAGATGCCTAGGTGCCCTGAAGCCCCCAAACTTAGATTCTTGACTTCCTGAGAGATAGTTGGGCTGGGTAGGCAAAGGCACAGGCCCTGCTCTACTACTCAATAGTCATGTGACTTGGGCAATGCCTCTGTGCCTCAGTTTCCCCCTCTGTGATGGGGATAAAATGATGGCCAGCTGCTACAGACTGAATGTTTGTGACCCCACAATTCACAATAGTCCTTGGAGGTGACACCTTTGAGAGGTAGAGCCCTCATGAATGGGAGTAGTGCCCTTATAAAAGTGGCCCCTGAGAGCTCCCTCACCCCTTTTGCCATGTGAGGTTAGAGTGAGAAGATGGCTATCTATGAACCAGGAAACACGGGCACTCACCAGACAACAAACCTGCCAGGGCCTTGATCTTGAACTTCCCAGCCTCCATGTGTGTGAGAAATAAATTTCCGTTGTGTATAAGCCACCCAACCTGTGACAATTTGTTATAGAAGCCTGAACTAAGAGGCCAGCTGAAATGATTACTGGGAACATTAAATGAGCTAGTGTAAACAAAGTATGTAGAACAGCAGTTGACATATACTAAGTATCTAATAAGTAAATTGTTGCTGCTGTTGCTACTGTTGCTAATTTAAACTCTCAACAGAAGTCCTTTTTGCTCATGTAAAAAGCAGACATTGGGACCAAGTAAGCCTATGGTTTCAAAAACTCTAGATTTTTCCCAATCTTGGACATGTTTTCCCTTCCTAAGGCTCCCTCTGGCAAAAGGAAGGTCGGAATAAAACATTTTATCCTGCTTTGGTTGGTCGCCAAATCCACTTGGCTAAAAAGGATTTACAGTTCAGAGAGCTTGATGGCTCAACATAAGGTAGAGCTCCCTTGTTCTGAAAAACCTCACCTGTGACTTCTTTGACATCAGAAAGAGATACCTTGTGAGTCAGCTGGCAGCAAGAATGCTCTGAATTCTGTTTCTGGGCCAGTTCCAATGACCCCACTGTCAATCCTAATGTTCCACATGCTGATTATGGTGGGATGAACAAGGACAGATGACCCCCCGCCTCAGCCACAGCTGCAGGCCAAAGAGCACATCTCATACCCTCCCTGTGGTAATTCCTGAAGGATGGGCTCCAGGGCCACCATGGAGGTGTGCGTCATCTCATGCCATTCAGCTGCAAAGGGGACAGTCAGCCACCACCTGCAGCCCCTTCAGGGTCTGCTGCAGTGCCCAAGCTGAGGCCACACTCTCTCCAGGCAGCTGTAGCCAATGCCTGATCAAGGCAGAGGACAGCCATTTCTGCCCAGTGGTCCCTGCTGAGTTGACTGAGACTTCAATCAAATGTCATCCAGTCTCAGGCACTTCCTGCCCCATCCAGCTTCTTCCTCCTTTCTCTCTCACAGGCATTACCCCACCCCCAGTGATTCTCTCACACTCCTATCTCTGTCTTAGCATCTGCTTCCTGAAAGATGCAAACAAGCCCCAATAAATGTGCATTGATCTCTCAGGCCAGGGTGGGCCTTGAACAAGGCATGTGACTTTGTAAATCTCAGTTCCCCAAACAGCAAACTGGAAACCACTCACCACGTTGTCACAAAGATTCCACTCAATATGGTGCCTGAGAAAGCATCTGCCCTCTTGTAGATGCCCAGCAAATACTATCTGATGGAACTAATTTTGATTTTTAAAATTACATGCAGCTCCCTTGAAAGCAAATTATTTCAGAGAACACCATAGCTGCTTTTAATAAATGGGAAAACAACATTTTCCCTGGACAAGCCACAATAGAAGTTATCAGAAGGAGACCATTTCCTAAACAGCATCGTGTCACCGGGGAATCAGAGCTGGCCGGGGCCTGGCCCTTCACACTCTCACACTCAGGGCTGTTAATCACTGGCTGAGACCAGTCTGTCGTGCTGCCCTGGAAGGCTCTCCCCTGGGCAAGACAGCTGCCTCTGCCCCCAGCCAGCATTCAGCACCAGCTCAGGAAACAGCACCCTTGCCCGCTGCTCGAGATCTTCAGGGAAACTCCCCAGAAACCCTACAAAGATGCTTTCTGAGTCCCCTTAGAACTTGGGCCTCACATATGTGCTGTCCCTTCCTGAAAGCTTGAGAAAGCAGGCTCTGTAGGGCAAGTGAGATCAGGAACAAGGTCTAAAAATGCCATTTCTAGAAAATGCAAATGAGTGCATGGAGCTACATTTTCCCCTAAGAGCCTGGCATGGGACAGGGGAACTCAGCAAAGATGTCCACCATGGAGGGTATGAGAAGGCAAGGCTGTCACCATCATTTCTGAGTGTTTCCTCACCAAGATTGGCAGGGTTGGGGGCAGCAGGGTCCATCATCCCAGAGCTCCCCTTCTAAACCTCTTCCCTTCACAAGAGTCTCTCCTCTGCCCCTCTAAACAACTCATGCCTGCCCGATGAATTCTTAATTACATTTAGTTTTAGTTAATTTTAATTTAAATAGCAGCACATCTGGCCAGTGGCTACTGCACTGGGCAGCTCACCAGAACTTTCTAGCTTGTTCTTTTAATTCTCAACCTTAAAGCAAATTGAGGATGTTATGCTCTCTGTGGCTTTGAATTGCCTCCTTTTCCTCACTAAACGATGCTCTGACAACCTCTAACAAAGCAAAAGGCTGAACGAGTCTTCCATTTCCGAGCACTTGTTCTGTGCCTAAGCACAGCCTTCTTGATACGTCCCAGGAGAGGGGGCAGGAAGCACGTCGCTAGAAAGGAAGCCAGTGCACCCAACCACTTCGGACTCCAGGGCGTCTGGGGCAGAGGAGGAGGAGGGAAGGGGAGGGGTGTGGAAGACGCCCACTCTGGGGGCTGGACGCCAGCCGGGCCACATTTATTTATATCACAGGGTGTTACAGTTGTCAGCCTTGCAGCTGAGGAACTGGTCCATGTCTAAGTGAAGGGGACAGAAATCGGCTTTGTCCATGTTCCCTGGCACCTACTGCTGTTGTTCAAAAGATGCCAGAAGACTTGGGGGGTGGGAGGTATAGGAAAGGAACCAGACACTCTCTGGGTGTTATTAGAAAAAAAAAATGGAGTCACTGGCATGTTTGCATCCAAACTGATGCAAATGTCATCTGAAACACTGCCCAGGATATCCTGGTCCACCTAGGCCTGGGGGCAATTCTCACTGCCCAGAGCATGGTGACAGAGGGACCATTCAAGCACACACTTTGAGGGAAGCTGGGTCTGGGGCTCTATTCTCAGTGTGATATGGCTGCAGAGCTGAACTCAGTCACCGGGGCTCAGAAAAGCAAGATCACCCCATCCCTTACATAGAGATAGATCTCTGAGAATTGATGCAAATTTTGGTTTACAAAAGAATTGATAGAAATGCTCAGTTATGGGAATAGAGAAGTGTTAGTTCTATCAACAAAGCACACACACATGCTTTGTGATGTGCACAGCTCTGCTACCTCCAGAGTCCACACTCACCTTGGTGTCTGGGCTCTCCCTCTGCCATTGCCAGCACATTCTTCTCTTACCCTGTATATACTACATCCTTTCACCTGTAAAGCAGGTGGTTAATTAGCATGAAGCAAACATCTTAAGCCACAAAATACTGAACCAAGTAAGAAGCTAAAGAATAATTTCATCAAGAAGAAAGACACAAGATACAAGGCTTAATTGACAACTGTCTTCTTTTCCTCTCAAAGTTTCAATATACTGCTTTTCCTGTTTATGTCTATATCCCTTACCTTCCTTACCGATTTTGATTAGTATTTGTGATCTTTTTAAGTCACCCCCATGTAGGTTCTATGCTCTTTCATTGCACTAGAGCAGCCCTTTGTAAAACTACTTCCAAACTCCGGTACCTGAATAAATGTATGTATTTCTCTAAAGTACACACTTCACTGGCACTTCGGTAATACATAGACAATGCCTAAAAAACCTCTATCCTCTCTGCCCCAGCAATTCTAAGCCCAGGAATTTATTCAAAAGAAATAGGGATGTGCACAAGGATTTAATCACAAGGTTGTTTACCCCTGCTGTTGTTTATAATTGTGAATAATTGGAAACCACCTACATGTCCCTCAAGCACAGCTAGAAGATCCAGGGCTCAGGTACTGCCTAGCAGTAGGAGACCAACAGTCAGTCACTAAGTCAACCAACCAACCCCAGAGTTGAAAGTTAAGGTAGAGACCTAGGGTAGATCCAGATTTCCCAAGACCTAAATCTTATAAATTTAGGGCTACCACCTTTAAGAAAATTAATACAAAATTATGAGTATAAAATTGGCATGGAGCCTTGGTAGGGACCTGTGCAAGTGAGGAGACTTTGGCTTAAGTTTCATTAGCCCATAGTAAGTCTAGCCTCTAGAGAAAGGAAAAGAGGAGAAAGGAGGAGACGTTGGAAGTCTCTTCCTTCAGAGGTCACAGCTTACCAAGACTGGGTAGAATAATCAGCAGAGAACACATTCAAGGTCTAAGACAAAGAGTATTCGGGGAGGTGGAAGGGAAGTAGGACAAGAGAATAAGGATGAGGAGGAAAATAACTTTTAAAAAGCAGCAAGAGAATAGAAATCATGAAGAGAGGCAAAAACTACCAAAAAAATTAAGGCAGTGGTGGGGGGAGAAAAAAGAAGATTTGCTTTAATAAGATTTCAGTAGATATTAGTTGGTACCTGAAAAACTACAGGGACATGAACTCCAATACAAAGAGCAGCTGACTTGAATCAGAACAAGCGAGGGCACTATTGAGACCAGCAGCCCAGCTACACAGGTTCTCATGGATCCCTGAAATACCCATCCCATATCTCTACTGGCAACAAAACCATGCACCAGCCATTCCCATCAAGTTCCACGCCCTCTTCCTACCATTTACCCTGGGTGCCAAGTTTAAGGCCAGTCCATCTTTTCCTACACTTGCCAAATCTATACACATCACACAGCTTTTCTTCATCCCCTTTTTTAAAACAAAGCAGGCTGAATGCCTTTCCTGTCATATCTGCTCTTGACTCTACCCAGTTGTTTCTCAGCTGGGGTGGCTTGGACCTGTAGCCCATCCAAATCTAGGTGACAAGAGCCTGGCACTTTTCCCTCTAGCCATCAAAGAGAGCTCCAGGACACACCAGCCAGCCTCAGCCTGCAGATGGCACACAATGCTCCCGCTCGCTCAGCTGCCTGCCCTTCCTCTGCAGCCCCCTACCCAGAGCAGCCCTTCTATTTTTGACATCTCTTCCCACGTGCTTGGTGCCAAGGTCACACAGTCTGGGAGCCCAGTGTGGGATTCGGGAACGCATTCTCCAGCTGCTTCTGCTCAGGCTGTGTTCTGTACTAAATCCAGAGCCCATGGTGGTCCCTGAGTCTGGAGGACACAGAAAAGGTGTTCAGCCTGCTTTGTTTAAGAGGGGGATCTGACAAGTACAAGAAGAGACAGTCTGGTCTTGAACTCAGCAACCGGAGTGAATATTCAGGAGTACGTGGAACTGCAAAAGAGACACGCAAAGACTTGAAAACTGCTTCTCTTGGAGGCAGCTCTCCCAAAAGCATGATTGTTATAAGTCTGGCAGGTCATGGCGTTCCCTTTTCCAGGAATGCTTGAGTCCTGGGATCCACAGACCACCCTCCTCCATCAGCCACTGTCAGATGCAGGGCGGTGACCCTCCCACATAACTGCGTGCTCAGCACACCGGCATCACTGACCTGGACCTCCCAGCCTGCCACCCCTAAGGGTGCTCACGCTGGTGACTACAGAATAAAATCAACCTGGACTAGCTGTCATCTTGGGCCCCGACTGAGGCATGACCTTGAACAAGGGAACTACCCACAGCCTAATTCTCTCCTATGAAGAAGTGACCATTGTGTGGCTGTTTTATTCCCTCTGGTCCAGGGGAAGTGGCCAAGGAGGGCACCAACCTCCCCTTAGCGCTTCTCCTCTGGGGTTGGGCACCCAAACTTTGTACCACTTAGCTAATGGTGCTTGATGCGGGAGAGACCCCACTCTTTCTTCAGGCCCACATCTCGGAACTCAGGGGGCAAACGGACTCCTTGACCTCTACAGAACCGCGTCCCTCCGCCCCCCAAGGCTTCCGATGCTTGCCTCCAGGTCGGATGGCCCATGCCAGATGAGGCTCGGGCTGCCGCTAGAAACATCCACCATCGGCTAGCCCCACCAGCCTTGTCACTCGGGGGTCCTCCCCTACCCTCCTTTCCTATAGCCCAGAACCTCTCTGCACCGCTTCCGCCCAAGGTCTTGTGGGGTCAGAGGGGGCCTCTGCGCTCCAATGCCCTCCTGGGCATCCCAGACACCCTGCCCCTGGGGACTGCCTCTCTCCTGCATAGCGGCACTGGAGAGGCTTGAAACCGTCCCCAAGAGTTCCCCAGAACTAGTAGGGGACGCATCCCAGTGTCCTGTCTCTTCAAGGCCCTGGGAGGTTCAGGATAGTCGCCCACCCTGCGGCAGCCTCTCCGCCCCAGACGAGCCAAGTTACTTTGTGATCGAGAGAGAGTCTGGCTGGGAGGCCGAGGAGGCAACTCTTGAGGTTTTCCCCCCGCACGCTCCCGGCTAGGACCCGGGGAGAAGCGCCCGGCTCGGCCCCCTCCGCCTCCGGGCGCCGACCGAGACCTCAGCGGGGCCCGGGACGGGCGTCCTCCCTCCTCCCGCCTTCCCCGGGTGGCCGAGCCGCGCGCCGCGGAGACATTTAAATCGCCCCCTCGGGACGGCGGCGTGGAAGAGGCCGGAAAGGCGGCGGCGGCGCTGGCCCCGGGGCCGGGGCGGTGGCCGGGCCGGGGTCGGGGAGCCGGCAGGGCACTCACCAGCGCGTGTTGTCGTGGAAATGCTCCAGCACCGCGTAGCCGAAGAAGGAGCCGGCGGGGCCCTGGAAGCGCACGGGACGCTGCGGGTCGAGGTTGTAGGCGCCCGCGGGGATCCCCGTGGCCACTAGCGCCAGGAGGAGCGCACGGAACCCCCCGGCGCCCCTCGGCGCAGCCGGGTCGCCCATCCCCAGCCAGCCGCCGCCCTCCCCTCTGCCCCGCGAGCAGGGCGCCGAGCGCGTGGGCCGCGGGGTCCGCAGACGGCCGGGAAGCTCCCCGGGGCGGGCGCTCTGCGCTCGGACGCGCGCGGGATGCAGCGAGCCCGGCACCGGGGCGGGGACGGTGGGCTGCGCGGCCGCCGAAGGCAAGCACAGGGGCGGCCCCGAGCGGCCGGCGTCTTCAGCCCGGCCGGGAAGTCTGCGCGAGCGGTCGGTCCCGGGCCGGGCGGCGCTGGACTGCGGAGAGGCGCGCCCGCGGGGTGGGCGGCCCGGGCGGCCGGCGGCTGGACGGCGCGGCAGTGCCCCCTGCGGGCCGCGAGCCCCCGCGCACCGCCCCGGCCGCGAGCGAGCCCCGGGCGCCTCGGGCTGCCCCTCCTGCCCGCGGTGCTCGGTCCGACCCCCTCCGCCGCTGTGGGCCTCGGTCATTCCCTCTGCCTGTGTCTCTCTTGCGCTCTCAGTCTCACAGCATCAAGGACCAAAGCCACCGGTGAGGGACCAGTTGCGATTCTATCCCAGCCTCCCGCTGCTCCCCCACCCAGCTGTGAAGCTGTAAGGTGCAAGTGATCAATAAACGTCAGCTGTCGGTGTTGTTAATAACAATAATAGCCACGTGGAAGCGAGCAGAGCGCCCCTCCCTAATCTACTCACTGGTCTCCTACACCAGGGATTCCCTAAGTGCGGTCTCCGGGCCAGCAGCATCAACCTCACCTGGGAACTCGTCAGGAATGCCAGTCCTCGGGTCCCACTCCAGACCTGCTGAATCCGAAGCTCTGTGCGTTGGGGTCCAGCTGTGTGTGTGTGTTTAACATAAAGTTACCATCTTAATCAGTTTACCTGTACATTTCATGGGTATTAAGTATATGAATATTGTTGTGCAACATTACCACCATCTCTCTCTGGAGCTCTTTTTATCTTACAAAATAAACTTTGTACCCATTAAACAAAAACCCCTCATTCTTCTCTTCCTCTTCACTTCCATTCCTGAGCCCCAGGCATCCACCTTTCTACCTTCTGTCTCTAAGAATTTGACTACTCAAATTAAGATTCCTACTGCATTGACTCTTGATCATTATAAATTTGACCACACTATTTTGGTTTCCCTGCCTGTTCTCTTTTCTTTCCACTTTTTTGTTCTACAACAGTTTGGAAATGGTGAAAACCTCCTGTTCCCCCTGTGCACCGCAGCGGAGCTCCCCAGCGTGACTTCAAATGGAGGCTCCATCTCCGGTTCCAGCCCTATCTTACGCCTCACTCAGGCTTAACTTCCCACAAACTCTACAGTGTATCCACACACGACTTCTAGCTGTTCCCCATACGCATCCAACAGGGGCTCTCACACACATCTGTGCCTTCTCCAACATCTCTTCTTCCAGGATGTCAGCACCCTTCTGCAACCGGCAAAATCCCATCCACCCGGTTCTCACCTCACCCTTTCTCTGCCATTGCCTCTGCCCCTTTCTCTTCTGAGCTGCCATCAAGTGTTCACATGCCTCTATCTCAACACTTAGGATATTTTAATTGTTTTCTGGCTCGGTGTCCCTCCCCATAGATAGTAAGACTCTCTAGGGAGAGAAGAACATCTTAGTTAGCTTTGTATCCCCAAAGCCCCAGCTCGGTGCCAGGCACAGGTACATACTTAAACACTGTTGCAAGAATGAACTTTTCGAAGAAAATCAAACTTAGTAAGAGGAGGAGGCATTTTCAGGGAGATTCTGAAGGAGACTTTTAACTTTTTCTGTGTTTTGGTTGTGTGAAAGTGAAAAATGATCTATTCTCATTGTAAGACACAAAACCCAAGTTTCCATGTGTAGTAGAGATCTCTGGTGTCTTCCTGATATTTATATTTCCCATTTTCCTCACTAACAAAGCCCAGAATTGTTGAAGTCTTAATGTGCTTAGCTTTAAAAATAAATAAATAAAACTCTGGCTGAATTCAGAGGAAGAGACATGATGGCGGAAGCAGAGTCAGGGAGATGCTACATTGCTGGCTTTGAAGATGGGGGAAGGGACCCACGAGCCAAAGAATACAGGCAGCTTCTAGGTGACAGAAGGGGCAATAAAATGGATTATCCCCTAGAGCCTCCAGAAACGCAACACCTTGAGTTTATACCAGTGAAATTCTTGTCTAATTTCTGACCTCCAGAACTGTAAGATAATAAATTTTGTTATTATAAGCCACTATATTTGTAACAATTTGTGCTAGCAGCAACAATGTTAAAATAGAGATCCTAAGACTAAGGGAACTGATACTTTGTGGCAATAAGATACCAAATTATAAACAAAACTGAAACTGTGCCAGGCAAGAGTTAAATCCTGAATCCCTATACTTAGAGAATAAACTATGTTCTAACTACCACAAGGTTTTTCTTTTTCTCTAACAGCTAAACAAGCACCGGCCTGGTGATAAGCAATATTGAAACTATTGCAGCTCACTGACTACCAGACACTGACTAACTGAACCCCCGTCCCAGAAGTTATAACTATAGCTTTGACTGGACAAGAGACTGATTTTAGTAACTTTCTCCTGATAAGAGACCACCACCGACCATGGACTAGTTCTGGCTGTGCACTGAGTGTCTTCATGTCCCTGCTTCACCTTTTGACATATAGGGTCTAACTGTAATACATTTAAATGTTAAGCCTCTACCCCAAAGTGAACATGGGTTGCATGTAACACGCATGTTTGCTTATGACACATGAGGCTGCCCTATAACCTGTTGAGTATGTATACTTAGCCATCCCCATTCAGCATAAAGCTTAGCCTCTCCTTTTTTGTCTCTGAAGTGCCTGCTTTTGGTCTCTGCCAGAGCCTACCTAGCTTGCAGGCTGCAACCCTTTTCTAAGAAATAAAGCTCTCCTCTACAAATTTATGTATCTCACAATTTTTAAGTTGACAATAGACAACAAATACAACCTTCTAAAATTGTATGTATAAGTGTGAATTTGTGTGTTTGTGTGTTTCTTAGGGAAAGATCCATAGATTTCAACAGATTCTTAAAAGGTAAGGTAGTTTTTAGAAGGTTAGGAACCGCTGATCTAAAACACACTGATTTCCATCTTTAGAAATGAAACTCTAAAAGTGATATCAGGTAAAGTTACAGCACTGGTCTTTAACAACACAGTGGCCCCCAAACCTGGCTGTACATTAGATCCTCCAGGCACCATTTAAAAATACAAATTCACAAACACCACTCTGGGTCAGAGTCTCTAGGGCTAAGGCCCAGGCATCTGTATTTCAAACACATCTCAGGAGATTTAAGTAGCCAGGTTTGAGAAACACTGTCCTATAGGAGAGAGATTCAGAATTCTGCATTGTGTTCTTAAATATGTGGCACCATCATGTGTTAAGAAAAACATAGAATTTGGCAATAGATGAAGAGGATTTAAATCCCAGGTCTGAACAGCTATGTAATCTAGGTAATCCAATGAAACAGAATGCTGATAAACTAATAAACCTATTGATAGGCTTCTCAGTACAGCATTTCCTACCTGTAAAACTCTAAACATCTATTAGTTACTCATATAATCTGACATCAAGAGTGAGCTCAATTTCCTCATTGCCAGAATAAGCTTTTCTGTGGAGACTTGGCCTGCAGTGCTTGTCTCCAGGATGACTAGCTGGAGGGGGCAAAGGTATATTATTTCAAACCTGGCCATGCAGAATGCAGATTTGCTTCTTGGGACTGTGCCTTTTAAAAAACTGAACATCTTGTCCAATTTTCTAACTGAAATTGCAACCAAATGATCTCCGTTCCTTTATTCTCTCACTTCAAGAGCTAATCTGAAGGTTTTCTGTTAACCACAGTGGCTGCAGACTAAACAACATGCACTCTCAACTCACCTATCATTCGCCTTTTCTAGAATCTGTCATCAGTTTCCCTAAGGCAACCTTGACTTCCTGTTGTGATGAAAGCTGTTGACAGCATTGTTACTTTAAGACTACAGTGCCAGAAGTGATGGTTTTCCCGCCCTGCTCCCTCTTGCCCCACTGCAGAGAGGAATATTGAAATAATTAAATGTCCAGGTGAAACAGTGCTGGTTTTTCATAAGCTTTGAAAAAAGTCTTAAGATTAATTGGTCTATTTTTTCCTTCCTTTCTCTAACAACTTTTTCTTTTGCTTGTAAATTTGTAGATTTTTATCTGTTTCTCATTATTTTCTAAATACTTAACTACTAGGTTAAAAGCTAGGTACATTTCTAAGGCTCGCAATACAGGCTGATTGATTCAGTAATCTTTAGTTTTAAGATATAATTTTTCATTACAAATACCTGAAATTATAACATAAAATACACATAGCTAGTCCTTCCAGGTGAGTATCTGTGGGTCCTGTCTGCCAGGGTGGGGAACCTGCAACCTTGGGGCCACACATGTCTGTCATCTTCTGGATCCTTGAGTGCAGCCTTTTGACTGAATCCAAATTTTTCAGAACAAATCATTTTAATAAAGAGATTTGAGATGTGGAAACAACCGAAGTGCCCATCAATACATGAGTGGATTAGTAAAATGTGGTATATGTATACCAT
>VBSM01002035.1:170084-187796 GCA_008086735.1 Cheirogaleus medius | reverse complement strand
GATATGAATGTTTCAGGGGGTCGCTTGGCTGGTTGCAGGCTTGGGTTTCGCTTGCATATTCAGCACATAATCGTGGAGGAAGGATGAGCAGACGGTGCGATTCATCAGGGGCTGAAGTTGTCAACCATTCTTTTCTCTTTCTCCCCCTCAGAAGTGAAAAGCAGGGTCCGAAAATGCTCAAGCTGATCACGATCAACCTCTACTGGCTGCTTCTTAACAATCCAGGTGACGGACTCAGAGAGGATTGGGGTAAAGAGGCCGAGTAGGTCCAATAATCCGGGCAGGTGAGCATCAGGCAGGAAGGATCAAATTACCCAAATTCCATGAGAGCGTCCCTGTGCTTAATTGATGGCAGAACATCCACCAATTTCTGTAGCTCTTTCTTTCTTTCTTTCTTTTTTTTTTTTTTTTTGTAGTTTTTTAAATAGACTTTATTTTTTAGAACAGATTTCTTTTTGACAGCCTCCATCTACAGCAAGGAACAGTTTTAGATGTATAGAGAAATTAAGAAGATAGTACAATTGACCCTTGAACAACACAGGGTTAGGGGTACTAACTTCCTGAGAAGTTGAAAATTAATGTGTAACTTCTGACTCCCCCAAAACCAAACTACTGATAGCCTACTGCTAACCAGAATCATTACTGATAACATATACAGTCGATTAACACATATTTTGTATGTTATAGATGTTAGATACTGTATCTGTAGCTCTTTATGATGTTGGCCTACCTTTAAAAATACTCCTATCACAGCCAAACCATTTTCTCCCAGTGCTGCATCCTCAAAGCTCTCACATTTAACTGCATTCCAATGCGCCAAGTGCTGCTCTGCTGGGTAACATTTGCTGTCCACAGTGTGCTCAGAGCCCCAGGCATCAATGGACCCCAGTGAAAATGGAACTGCTTCAATCAGTAGTTGTGTTCCAGGGGTCCTCCCTCAATCACTGATTTGTCTGTAGAATCTTCAAATTCCACGAGGAAAGAGTACCCGTTATTCTAGACATGGAAGCAGGTGGTCGGGTCATAAGAGATGGTGAGCGGTTTTAAGACAGGGTCATAAACACTGTCTCTCCACCGGATGTTGATGGGTGACTGTCGATCACCTGCCGGAGCCAGGTCCACGCTCTCCCAGAGTGGGTGCAAGGTTCGGTTCTGGGTTTTATAAGTGCAAGTATAGAGGCTGCAGGGCCTTGCTGGCATGGACCTTGGAATCTAGAACTTTCTCTACAGCAATTTGTATGGAGCTGCTTGCAGAATGATCCTCAGGCTGTTCATCACCATCTTCAGCTTGAAATCTTGATCAGTCTCCAAATAACTTGCAGGACTCTAATAACCTGAGAGTTTCCCCAGACCACAAACCAGCCACTAGCTCGCCTCTCCCGACCCGCCGCCCCCAAAGCCGTCTTCTTAATCCCAACTCAGTGGCCGTAAATACTTGGAGACCACTTGTGTGTATATGTGTGTGCATGTGTATGTCTATGTTGTGGGTACCTACTTTCTCACTCGCATGCCCTTCCCTGGGCCTCCCCCTCTGGTGTTAGGGAGGAGATAAGGGACCATTAAAAGATGGCTCCTTCCTTGGCCACCTGGAGGGGTTTGTTTTGCTGCCCATGTTGTGTTGGTCATCATTGCTCATACAGCTTGCTTACAGATTAGTGCAGACCAGAGACAGTGAGTGGAGGCCCCAATAGACCTTGCTGCTGTAAGACTCAATCCCGAGCAGGCCTACAGGCATTGGTAATTCCTTGTGAGACTGACCACACTCATCACATTTCTCTGATGCGAGCATCACCTGGCCTCATGATGCAATGGTCTCCCATGATCCCCCCAGCCCACATTCTATCTATCTTTTGACACCCCAAATTGGGTCCAGCAATATGGGAGAGACACCTGTAACTCTTAGGGAATTGAGCAACAAAAGGGGCTCAATTATTATTATTACTCTTCTCCAAAAGGTATACCCCTATTCCAATTCATCTCTATTCCTTCCTTACCACCACCCTGGGCTCTGGTAACATCAGGAAAGATCAGCCAGCTGATAGCTGGGCACAACCAAAGAACAATATATCAGCTTTCCCTTTTTATAGCCATCTAGAAACTTTATGACCAATTGTATCGAGGGCCTCTTCCATAGCCTCAAGGGAGAAAAATCCAAAGAGTATCTCTCCCTCTGTCCTTCCCCATGGGCAGTAAAAAAAGAAGATAGACTATCTTCATGAATACTGCACTGTCTCCCAAAAGTGCCCTCTTTGTAGTTCCAGTGCCTCCAAAAGTAAGGCCCACAAAGTCAGTTCATCCTCTCTTGTGCCTCTTGGGGCACATGGCATCTAATGCCAATAGTCAGGTTTTCTTTGGAATTAACCCTAAAAAACTTAACAACAGGGTTCCTAACAATATAAAATATGTATCTCCACTATTTGGTTGAATCAGCACCTTACATGAGCCTGTTACAAAATGATGACATACAGCTTTATACACTGACAAGGAAAGATACCTGCAGCATATGAAGGGTAAAAACTCGGGTTCCTTAACAACATGCCCAGTATGATCTGGCTATATGTAAACTTTCATGCATCTACGTTTATACATGCATAAAAAGAGATTTGTAAGTTTACTCCAAATGTTAATGACAGTTATAGTTAAGATTATGGGGTTCTTGCCTATCTGTCTATCTAACCTTTAGTCCTGTTTGAATTGTCCACAGAGAGCCAGCAGTGGATGTAGAAGATGCTACCCCCAGAAAGCTGAAGTCACTAGTCAAAGTTGGAAATAGGGAAACATATCAGGAGCAGTGCATGCAAAGCTATCTTGCCTCCAAATGAGAAGGAAACTTGACCTTTGCCCAACAGGGAAAGAAAGTGGAGTCAAGGATAGCCACATTCTCATCTATTGACAAGACCTGTTTTACTGCCCTGACCTCTGCGAAGGGACTTTGCCAGCAGAGGTCAGGGGAGACCAGCCAACATGCAGAAGTAAGAAATCGGTCAATAGCCAGATGGCTCCTCACAGTATTTTCAAAGGAAGGAGAAAAAAATGAAAAGGGTGTAGAATGATCATTCATACACCAGATAATCATTCTCTAAATGATTGGCACTTAGCTTAACGCACTTCTTGATTTCAATTCTTCAAAATTTGCCTGAGCTTATTTTTTATACATCAGACAAACTATAGTTTTACATGGTTCTGAAATCCAGAAAGTTCAAGGGAAGGGCAAATACTATTGCCAAACCTTCAACTATAATAGCAGGCAGAGATTTAAGCAAATACTTTCCCACTGAAGTAGTTCATAAGCCAAAAAGTCCAGCTGTTATTATTGGGTGCAATATTTCCAACCTGTTTCCATGCTCAAACAAGTTTTTTTTTTCCAGAGATCTAAATTTAGTGAAACTGCTTAAGTAATAACCATCAATGTTAGAATAGATCTGTATACTGTAATGCCAAGTTTTAAAAACATGTCTCACCTCAATCTAAATATTAAAAGTAGCCTACTGCTAGTCAAAACATGAAAATGATGATATTTCTAGGAGGCAGTTTAGGGCAATGAGTAAGAGTGAGGGCTCTGGTGGTCATAATCCCAGTATAGCAGCTTGTCAGGTGTATCAGTCAGCTCTGGCTGCCAGAACAAAATACCACAGACTGGGTAGCTTAAACAACAGAAATTTATTTTCTCACAGTTCTGGAGACTGGAAGTCCAAGATTAAGGTGCTATCAGGATTGGTGTCTGGTTAGGACTCTTCCTTTGGGTTGCAGATAGCCACCTTCTTACTGTGTACTCACATGACCTCTTCTTTGTGCTTGCAGAGAGAGAGAGAGAGAGAGAGAGAGAGCACACTCTGGTGTCTCTTATAAAGACACTAATCCTATCAGATCAGGGCCCCATCCTTACAATCTTAATAAATCTTACTCCAAGTTCAGCCACACTGGGTGTTAGGGCTTCAACATAAGAATTTGGGAGGACACACACACATTTAGTCCATAGAATCAGATATGTGACCTTGAGAAGTTATTTAACCTCTCTAATCCTCAGTTTCCCCATTTGTTAACAGGGGATTATACCCAGAGGATTGTTGTGAGGCTTAAATGTGATAAGCCACTCGCCACATTGCAGTGTCCGGCACATGGGAAGCAATTGATAAATGTTAGCAATTTAATGCCATTGTTATTGTGCTATTTATTCTACTCTTGTAAAAGGAAAAAAAAAAAAACTCAAAACACTGTTGTTAAGGTGGCTTCATTTTTAAGTGAGCCATTCTAGAGCCTTCCCTGGCTTAAAAGTTTAAGACTACAAGCTCCCTGGTATTTCAGGTGACTCTTGTGCCACCTGGAGAGATGCCGCTGGAGAGATGAGTCACGACCCAAACATCCATGACCTCAGTCTCACACTGGTGGCCCAAGCCATTCAGCTCCTTTCTCAGGACTCTCTCTGCAATAGTTTCAGTAAATTGCCAAGTCCACATCTCATCAGCTTCCCAGATGTGAGCCATCAGATGGAGACTCCTGAAACATCATCTTTGTTAATTTCTTCAAGGTCCCACCCACTGTTTTCACGATTTAAATACAGTGGGATTTTAAGGTATTGCCCTGTCGTGTGGGTGCATATACATGCACACATGCAGGTAAGAGAGTCACTTCAGTATCATTCAGAAACAATGGAACAGTCACAAAAAATAAGCACCTGCAATTGAACATATCAGAAGTTGGCTGCCATAGTGGAGTGAGTCTAAAAACTTGGAATGGAGAGTTGGGGGTGGGGAAGGGGGGCAGAGATGAAGCTTCTGGAGAAATGGAAGGGAAGTTCTAGCTTCTTCCATGTCTTCTTTTACATAGCCCTAGTGTACCCCAAACTCTGAGTAGATGCAATATGTCTTCTGGGAAGGATAAGTTGTTGAAAAAGGATTCTAGTCCTAGTTTTCAGAGTGCAGGTCTTGGGCCCTTTCTGCTGTTTGACACCCACACAAGAAAAGCCTTCTCGTGCCTTTCCCTAGAAAGTTTTCAAGTTTAAGCCTTGGACCTCTTGTGCTTGAAGCTGCAAGATATACATGTTATATATAAACTCTGCTGTAGCAATTTTATTCAAAACCATGAAGGGGGAATAAGTAATATTAATATATAATGAGACTAGGGTGTCACTGAATTAAATTCAGTGACAGGGAAGGCCCCAAGATTCCTGACATGAAAGCAGGTGAACCAGCTCATGCACAGAGCCAGGGTTGAGGAGGTAAGAGTGATTCAGAGTCCAGGGACCAAGAGAGCCAGCCCGTGTTGCAGCCATCTTTCCCGGAGGCTGGCTTACCCACTGGGCTAGGGCTGGGTACATGCGTCTGTGTTGGCGACACTAGGAGCCAGTCACACTTGCTGAGGTGCAATGAGAAGTAGAAGGTAGGTCCTCCTTCCTCACACCCCAAAGCCCACTGGGACTGGGGAAGGGTCTATGCCAGCAGTTGCAAAGGCGGCAGGAGCAGGGCACTAAGCCCTCGGTCACAGCGCCTGGGACATCAGTGGGGTAGGGTGCACACAGGCATTGTGGCATCCTCTACCATGCCTCAGGTAGAGGTTCTGGCTCCAGAGGCAAGGTGGAAAGAACAGATCTTTAGGGGCTATAACATGCATGGAGCTGTCATTTCCTATGGTTACAATGCCTTCTTCTAGAATACCTCCTGAAGGACCTGCATGAGACTGTTTTACAGTTAACTATTTTTTTTTATAAGTAGAGGGGGCATACTCTAAAATAATGATAAAAACTATAGTATAGTAAATGCATAAACCAGTAACATAGTTGTTTATCAAGTATCACATACTGTATAATTTTATGTGCTGTACTTTTAAACAACTGGCAACAAAGTAGGTCTGTTTACAGCGGCATCACCACAAACACATGAGAAATGTGCTGCACTACAATATTATGATGGCTGTGACATCACTAGGCCACAGAACATTTTCAGCTCCATTATAATCCACGGGACCACTGTCATATATGCCATCTGTTGTTGATCGAAACGTCACTATGAGGCTCATGACTGTGTTTAAAAAGACATTTTAAACATAAGCAACTGACATTATATGTCCGATCTGCTGCCCAATTCAGCCTCATATCACCAGAAGTCTTAAGAAAATTGGACCCACACAGGCCTGAGAGACAGGGTTCGTGTTGTCCTCTCTTTGGGATCTTAGCTCATCTAAATTGCATTCTAGATTGTGACAATCTGAGGTTATTTCCATATTTCAAATATGCGTAAGAGATGAACTTGGAACGAATTTAGAATTGAAAGCATTTTGTGGGAAGTACCTAGACAGTCCTATTGATTTTGTTTTT
Source organism: Cheirogaleus medius (assembly GCA_008086735.1). NCBI lineage: Eukaryota > Metazoa > Chordata > Mammalia > Primates > Cheirogaleidae > Cheirogaleus > Cheirogaleus medius. Next base: position 181,483 of record VBSM01002035.1, on the reverse strand, counting down.
CTCTCTGTGCCCATGAGCGTCCACCCTTCTCCTCCATTGTGACCACAATTCATCAGGCTCCAGCACTAAATGTAGCCTTCTCCTCAAACCAATGAAGGGAGGGCAGGGTGAGCGGAGGCTCCGCCCTCAACAGAAGATAGTCAGTGTTCTTGGCTGCCGAGACAGCCTGCACCAAGACAGGCTCTCTGGGCTTGTCCCCTCTTCCAACAGCCCTCTTTCCTTGCCCTCTTCCATGAAACCTTCCATACTCTAAAAGCCCTGTCCTCTACAAGTATGTGAGCAAGAGTAGACATCACCCAGACCAGAGGTGACAGAGCAAGAGGAAAGAACACAGCAGGCGCTGGGCCATCACACCATTTGCGTTCAAATCCTAGCTCTGCCCCTGAACAGTCATGGAACACTGGGCATTTCTTTACCTCCCTGCAGCTGTTTCCTCATCTTTAAAGCAACCTCTGGTAGTGGATATTTGACAGTCTCGTTGGTGGTCCAATAACTTCCCCCCTTTGGTCTACCCACTCATAAATGGGATTAGTGCCCTTATAAAAGAGGCCTGAAGGAGCTCATTTGCCCCTTCCACCATATAAAGACAGCAAGAAGGTGTCGTCTATGAACCATAACGTGAGCCCTCGCCAGACGCTGAATCTGACGGCACCTTGATCTTGGACTTCCCAGCCTCCAGAACTGTGAGAAATAAATACCTGCTGTTTAGAAGCCACGCAGTCTGGGGCAATGTGTTGTAACAGCCCAAGTGGACTAAGACACAGAAGATGTGAAATAGTGATGCATATTCTCAAGTAACTATAATAAATCATGCACCAGCACTCATTTTTCCTGAGGAAAACTGCAGCACAATGAATTAAGTGACTAAGAAGTTGATTTTCTGAATAACCAGGACTTAATGGCCTGGTGCTGCAGTTGGAGGCTCATCATAAAGGTAGTAAATGACCAGAGACAGCACCAAGTAGCCATTCCCCAGGTGCATGGTAGGCCCTCAGTATATTACCATGGACAAGCCCAAGGGCTCAGGGTTTTCTGCCCCAGCTTCCATCCATCTCACTATATGAAGGAGAATATATTCCTGCCTCTCACAAACTCGGATGCTCTTAAGATACTATGTATTTTGCCTCTGAAGTTATTTTTTTAAAAAAACAACATGTATGCTATTTTATTTGGTGTATGACATTGATATTAAGCAATTTGATACATTTCTACTACAAATACTGATATTTAAAGGAAATATAAATCAGATTAACCATCTATGATCACCTAAGAGCAAATGAAACTCTTTGCTTACTTTGTAGTCTCTGATTGGAAGGCCGGCAAATTTCGTGAATCACACAGACAAGGAAAGGAACATGTAGCAGGAGCTATTGATGCCCCATGCAGATGGCCTCGGCATGTGACATTTCTGTGCATGTGGCCTGACTTCCAAAGTCCAGCATCTGTGACTTTCTGCCCAAAGGCCTCCCGATTGGCCAAAGCACACGGCAGGCCAGAAATGCTAGAGAATGAACACCTTCCTGGGGCAGCCCTCGACCAATGAATAAACCCCTTCACTGCCTTCCCCACCAGCGGGAAGCTCTGAGCTGCATATTCCACACTGACTTGCAGGGTCTCTCAGTGGGATTGAGCTCCGGTTGTCCATAGTGGAAACTCACTCAACAACACACTCTATCAGAGTCCTTCCCCATTCCCTGAATGGTGATCCTCAAATGATCACTTTTCAATAAAACCACTTGCACTTGAATCCTTATCTCAGGTGCTGCTTCTGGGGAATGCAAACTAAGACAGGGACCTGTGGAATTCAAATATCAAAAAGTCATTGAAAAGGCAAAAAAACAAATCAGCAAGGACCTCCAATAATTGTGGACAGGGCTATTGTGATTCTACACTTCCTGGTACCGAGTCCTTTCACTTCTGATTTCTCTTTCAGCAGACCTTTGCCATCTCCCACCAACACGACATTTTGAACTTTGGCCGTGAAGGTTTGTCATTCCCAGGTTCATTTATTAATTAGTCCAGCTTGCCCAAGTCAAAGTGCAAAGGAAGCATATTAATCAAGCAGCAGTTGGGAGCTGCCCCCTAGTTTCATCCAGGGCCAGATATCCCAGCTCTGTGTGACATGAAAACTTCAGCCTCCGCAGGGTTCCCGGCTCTCAGCAGACAAGCTCAATCTGTCCAAGAACCAGGATGAAGACGTACCAGATAGATGCACAGGGACAGTGGGAGGTACAGCCTGCGCAGGACACATCTTTCCCAGGGGGGACTCCTTGCCTGCAACTCACTTGCAGGTCGGGAAGTTGTTTATTTATTAATAAAAAGAAAAGAACACTTCTGAGTGATCCTCTCATGGAAAGCCAAGCCCCGGCTGCTGTACTTGTTGTTTAATAGTCAGCACCTTTGCCTCTTCTGTGAAAACCCTGGTTCAAAACAAGGTAGGAGCACACACCTCTAATACGCAGCATGCTCCTTTAGGGTGAGATCATCTGGAATCTTTTAAATATTTTTTGGTTACAAAATTTATACATGTATTTGTGTATGTAAAAACACTTATAAAATAATCAGAAGTCCCTCTAACTCAGCTGGCCCTGAATGATGAAATGAAGAGTTTGAAACTCTAGAAGAATTTACTAGAAGGATACTGGGTGGCTCACAGAATGTGGGAGGAAAGCTCCAGGCCAGGCTTCCAGGAACAAGGTCCCAAAGCTCGCCACGGTGCCGGTATGTTAGAAACTGTCTCTGCCACCACTACGCACTACGGTACATAGCCACTGCTTGCTGCGGCAGGAAACAGCACCACTTCTGTGTCGGGAATTTGACCTTGCAGCCCCCTCTGCCAGAGGAGCAAATGCCCTGTCCCCTCCCACTCTAGGTGACTTAATTAGAGGCTTTATCATGTGTCTGTGCTGCAAGGAAGGCTGGGGAAGTAAGTGCAGCATTTTCAGATCTGAGAGGGGGATGTGATCTTTGGCTCTCATTCAGACTGAGCGACCAAAGTCTACCCCAACCCTCCGCCCCCGATGTGACCGCTATTAACACTTTGAATGTATCCTTCCAGCCCTTTTATTCATATGTACATACGTGCGTGCACACACACAGAATCTTAGAAATGGTTTCTACAAGAATGAAATAATATCATAAATATTATTCTACAACTTAATTTTTCCACTCAATATATATCACAGGCTCTTTTCCATGTCCATGCAGATAGATTTTTTTTAATTTTATTTATTTTTTTATTTCAGCATATTATGGGGGTACAAATATTATGGTTACATACATTGCCCATGCCTCCCCTCCCCCCTCGAGGCAGAGCCTCAGGCATGACCATCCCCCAAATGTTGCACATCTCACTCATTATGTTTGTATATACCCATCCCCTCCTCCCCCCTCCCACCCGCCCAACACCCGACAAATGTTATTCCTATATGTCCACTTAGGTGTTGATCCGTTAATATCAATTTGCTGGTGAGTACATTTGGTGCTTCATACAGATAGATTTAACTTGTTCTTTTTAACTGCAGTGTAATATTCCACAGGATGTGGTACCATCATTGAACTAGTCCTCTGTTAATGGATATATAAGCTAGGGCCGATACCTTACTATTAACATAACAAACCACACTAGAAAAGCACACCAGTGCACGTGGGTTTTTTTCACACTGACGCTGTCATTTCTGTGGGACCAGGTTCCTAGAGATGGACAGCTAGGTCACACAGGCTGCAGGGACCATGGTCTTTAGCCCATGGCCAGCTGACTGCCAGGCAATGCGGATAAAGCAACCAGCAACCACTCAATGTAAAGATGTTGAATTGAACTGAACTTCTCCATTCCAGGGACATTTCTTCCCAGGAAATGAGACAGTTCTGGATTCAGAACCATCCTCAGCCCAGCTGGAACCAGGGCAGCGCTGACCCAGGGCTCTTCTAATTTTGTTTCTCAGGCATCCCTTCGGCACCAGCTTCTTAGGTGTGCCGCCCCATCACGTGCCTCTTCCTCTTTCCAGCACGTCAGACACTGTGGTTCCACGTGAGAAAGACCCCCGAGGGAGCGTCTGGGGGCCTCGTCTGCAGCCTGGATCTGCCAGCGACTGGGATTGAGTCAGTCCCGTCTCACCTCCGAACTTCAGTTTTCTTATCTTTAAAATAAGAGACATGGGCTAAATTCGTGGTTTTCTAACTGTGTTCTGCCAAGACTGGTGTCCCACAGAGGTAGCTTGGGAACCGCTTCAGAACTTAGGGAATTAAGAGGGCAGGAGGGCAGGGACTGATCCTCACGAGCTCTGCTATGAACCTTGTTGTGTCAGGGGGGTTTGTGTAAACTTTCATCTGAACAAGCGGTTCTGCTCCTAAAGGAAAATTGAAAACTATTCAGTGTGAGAGAGGACTTTTATGTTCCAAGTCACAGAGATCCCACTCTTTAGTGGTTTGAGGGGAAAAAATGATGGGGGATGGTTATTGGTTCATATCATTAAAACACAATGGATACTGACTCCCAGCACAGCTCAATCCAGGAGCTCAAATATTATCAAAACACAGTCTCGTTTCTTCTCATTGCTTTGCTATTCACAATATTGGCTTCATTCTTAGGTTCCACATGGCTCCAAAATGGCTGCCAATACCATTAGGCCTATATCCTCCCAGGTTTAAGTACTGAGGAAAAGATCATGTGCCTCTGTCTCAACAGTCACAGAAAAAGACCATCATATCTTATTGTGTCAGGCTGAGTCAAATTCCATCTCTGAACCAATCACTGTAGCCAGGAGAATGCGATAACCTGATTGGCCTGGCTGAACTCATATGTCCAGTGAAGCTAAGGGTAGAATCAACCTTACCCAACACACATTGACTAAAGGTAGGACAGGGAGTGATTCTCTAGAAGATTCTCCAGAAGTATTACTATTACCCCGTGCTGAGTAGCCAAAATCAATGCACATGCATTTATTCAACGAACCCTCAAGATACTGAACACCTCTAAGAAAGGACCCGCATGCATTGGAGATACAATGATAAATAAATTACAGTCCCCATGCATCGAGTGGTGGGCCAGGGGCCACTGCAGGTCAACAAGGCCATCAGTTGGGAAGAATCCCAGGCCACAAAGTAGAGGACAGTAAGGATAACTGGAAACCTCCAGCACCCCTACCTCTGTCTGTCACCACATCCAACCATGACAGACTTCAGGGAGTAATGGTTGCTGCTTCACTTCTGCCTTCTAAAGCTTGTGCAAATTCCTCTTTGACCAACTCTAACTTGAGACACCCAGGGAAGGGGGTCCTGGGACACATAACTCCAACTTAAGCAAGTTGACATAGAACAAACAACAACAGAATCTATTCACCACTATCTCCAAGTTGAACCCTCTAATGTGCTGAATAAAATATGCTTGTCAACTTGGCATCTGGCAAGCACTTAAATTAGTGTTTTGTATGAAACAACAATGAAACGTTGGGGTCATCTTTAATTAAATACTCAGACTAATCTTAGATAGCCACCAAACACTTGCTCATTACCTATAATTATGAGTTAGGATCTACAGAAATAAAAAGTATGAAAATAACTTTAAAAAGTGATTTATGAAACAAATACATGCAGTAAACCCAGATATAGTAGGTATAAATGATTAACTTTGAATAATATTTCCCCATTACTGATATGAAATAATTATTAAGTTTAAGATATACTTTATTTTTATTTCTAAAAATTTGATAAGTCTTTCAAAACATGTACCTAAAATTGGTCGTCTGTTTGCTCATCTAACATCCATTCAGTTGCCTGTGGATGCTGAACTCTTGAGAAATACTAGTCTAAAGGTCTTATGAAAGATTGAAGAAACTTGGCCACATCTTTGTTCCAGAATTTTAAGATGTGGGTAGGCTGTTTGTTTCCAGGAACTTACATCCTTCTTCTGTGTGCAATTGGTTTTTGTCTTGTCTTCACTTTCTTTTTCTTTCCTTTGGTTGTAGCTTGTTTAACTTGGTTTGACTTTGTGGTTTTTTGTTTTTGTTTTTCTAATGGAATGTTTCCATTACATCTCTCTGGTTCAGACAGGGCAAATCCCATCAGAAGCCTCATCTCTCCATCCATGAAGCCATGAGCATTAAAACTTCAGGAATGCACAATCTGCTACATGCCATAACTATTGCTCAGAATGCACCCCTCCTATCGCAGTGCTGATTTTTCATTGTAGGGTGCTGTGGGCATCTTTGGTGAAGAAAGGCGATAGAGAGGGTGTGTTTGGTGTGGCAAAGACGATGCACTCTGAACCCAGGACATCCATGTAGGGAGGTAGAGGCACTTCTAGGTCACCAAGACACTAGCAGTCACATTTAGGAGAGAGAGAGGGCTTAGGGAAGGAGGGCAAATTGCACATACAAGATACATATTTTTTTAAAAAAATAAAGGAAAATGTCCATCAAAGCCCAAAGCCAATAATATCAAAAGTAAAGTCTTTCCCAAAAGGGCTTCACTAACCCAGGGTCAGCTTCCTGGGTTTTAACCTCCACTCCAACACTTACTAGTAGTAAAACAAAATAAAATAAGTTACCGAACCTCTCTGAGATTCAGGTTCCGCGACTATAGAACCTACTCATAGAGTTACTGGCAAGATTCATGTAATGTGATTAGAACAATTCCTGGCATATAGAAAGCCTCAACCAATGGTTGTGATTGTAGCAGAAGAAGTGTTTGTTGTTGTTGTTGTCGTCTGCCAATGTGGAAGGAGAGTTGCAGAGATCTATTTCCTAGCACCCAAGACTGCTAAGTGCTCGAGCTATAGTAATGAACAGGACATGCCTTTGCACAGAGCAGTCTAGCAAGGGAAGATGATGGTTAACCAGTTACTCACAGTATGAAAGGGGTTGAAGTGAGGGAGAGGGTGGGTAAAGATTGCTTTAGGAATACAGAGGAAGGGTACTTGTATGAGGTTGGGGTGGCGGGCGCAGGGGGTCAGGTGTCTCCAAAGACTTCCCTGAAGTTACAGCATCTCAGCTGAGCCCTGAGAGTTAAGAGTTGACCAGTTAAAGATTACTAAGGTGCAGGTGAGAAATAGGGATAAGTGAGCTGGTCATTGGAGGATTGTATGAGTTCAAGAACGGGTTTTTTTAAATGCAGGTGAGACTATATCATATATGCATATAACAAAACTCTACTTGTGCCCCCTAAATCTATTGAAATAAAAATAAATATATACATTTTAAAAACTCTTTCATACTCCAAAATAAAAAAAAAATTAATTTCCCCATAAAAATAAAAATAAATTTAAAAAAAATTTAAAGAAAATAAACAGATGAGACTTGGGCAAGCCTAAACAATGAATGGGGCAGGGGAAGAGAAAGAAACAAAGGATGAAGACAGAAAAGAAATACTAACAAGTTGAAGGCTGTAAAGGAGCAGAGGGTGGAGTGGGGGGGCATGCTGTGAACCTGTGACATCAGAAACAGGATGTGCCCTTGGAAAGTGACCAATTCACCTTCATTTAAAAATGGGGAAATGGGGCCCAGAAGACAGGTCCATCTCCGGATAACCTCTGGAGATGGTGGCAGAGGTTGAATTAGAAGTCATTTGGGGGCTGTTTGATGCAGTGAACTTTATGCAGAGGGTAGACAATGAACACAGACTCATTATATTTTCATTGGATACAGAGGCCTGTATCCAGAGTGCATCAGATTAAGAAACACGTCCCAGCATTGCTAGGAGAACCCGGGGGAAAGGAAGGAGGTGTTCATAGAAGGTAGGATCAGGATAGTTATCTCCCAAACCTGGCTACTTTTTCATATTTATCATGGGAATTTGATGTCAAAATACTCAGGCTTATATTTATTGAGCATTTATTATGTGCCAAGTGTTTTGGTTATTTATTGCTGCATAACAAACTGACCCAGAACTTAGTGGCTTAAAACAATCCCTTTATTAAATCTTATACTTTTGTGGGCAGGAACTTGGGCAGGGCTTGGCTGGGCAATTTGGTCCTGTTTCCTATGGCATCCACTGAGGTTACTCAGAGGTAGTCAGTTGGTGGCTGGAGGGTCCAAGATGGCCTCACTCACGTGTCTGGTACCTTGGGAATGGCTGAACAGCTGGGCTCAGCTGGAACTGCCGATCATGGCACATATATGTGGCCTCTGCCACATGATGCTCTCAGGGTAGTCGGACTTCTCGCATGGTGGCATTGGGCCCTCAGAGACAGTGTGCCAAGAGATCTGAGTGAAAACTGCAAGTTTCTTATGACCCAGCCTCAGAAGTCCCAGAATTTCATTTATGCCTTACTCTATTGGCCGAGCAAGTCGCCTAGGCCAGCCTAGGCTTAAGAGGCAGGGAATTAGACTCCACCTCTTAAGGGAAGGAGTAGCAAAGAATTTGCAGCCATCTTTAATCCAGGACACCAAAAAGTGCTTTGCATGCATGACCTTGCTCAGTCCTCCCAACAACCCTATGGCACAAGTGCTCTTATCGTACCCATTTAAGAGATGAGGAAATTAAGACACAATGAGGCTTCTTCTCCTGAACAAGGAACAGCAAAAAAAAAAAACACAATTTGGTGAAGAAATGTGGCTAAGGTCACACACCTGTAATATAAGACCTGGGTTCAACTTCGGCAGTCTGACTCCCAGACATGTCATGTACCAGGCGTCCACGGCAAGCAAGACAGACACTGCCTGTATCCTACCATCAAGTCTGAAAGGAAGAGCTATCTCTACAATGTTAGCCTTTCCTTTGCACGATGAAGAAATGAATGCCTGGGATATCTAAGTCACCACTCCTGTGTGGCACCCTGTGCTGGTGGTGATCTTTCAAGTTAGGAGGCCATGTGCTACCTTATGTCCTTTTGGCAAATGAAGAAATGGGCTCAGAAAATTCAAATGCCTTCTGAGAGACTGCACATCTGACACATGACTGAGCTGGAATCTGAAACCAGGATGGCCTCATCCCAAATCCTATGTTCTTCCCACCACTCTAGGCTGTCTGCTACACAATAGAGATTGGAAGAGGCTCTACAGTGCCCAGAAATGAGGATGAGAGCTTGGCTTTTTCCTAATAATAGTTTCCAGATGAAATGGTGCATCTCCTATTAGACAGTTGCTACCCGGTATGGGGTTCACTGAGATTCTCTTTTCAGATCTAACATGAGCATTTTTCACCCTTGGAAAGCCTCTAAGATAACAGAGCAAGAAGGAGGAGGACAAACTCTATTTATCCATTCAGATGTTCGCACCACTGTTTTGTGCTAAGGCAGTTCTAGGCACTGGGCATGCATTGATGAAAAGGGCGGAGAGGGGTCTGCCCTCGGGGAGCTCTCAGTCTAGCACAGAAGACAGAAGTGAAGCAAACAGTTACAGTAGCATAGTGAGAGCCACCAGAGCTGGTCACAGGGCTCTCGCACAGACTGGAAGTGGCTTAGCTTGGGTCCCTCCCGCCCTCTGAAAGCAGAGCCTAAGACACAGACTCACCCATGGGCGGTTTATTTGGGAGGTGATTCCAGGAAGTAGGGGACTTAAGAGAGTGAGGAAAAGGCAATACAAGGGGAGGTTATCAAGGTCACAAATGTGGGCCTAGGGGCCTGATCCCATCAAAACCTCCTGCAGAATGCATACAATGACTCCGAGTTGTCCACTCCAGGGCTGCAGCCGCAGCCACAGCTGGAATCAGAGGCGAGGCTGGTGGATGTGGGTCAGGGCCCCAGAGGTGTCTGAGCATGCTGAGAAATGAACCTCTAATCCGAGGCCAGAAGGATGGGTCGGGATCAGAGGAAAGGAAGCAAAGAGAAGGCAGAGAACATTCGGTTCAGAAAGAATAGGTGTTCAAGGGCAGGAGAGCAAGGCCCTCTCATAGAAGTGAGAATAAAATGACCTGAGCCTGGAAGAGAGAGAGCAAGAGAGAAGGTGGGGAGAAGGTGGGGAATGGAGTCTGGAGGGCCCGTAAAGCCAGTGGAGGCTTCACCTGAAGGGCAATGGGAGCCACTGAAAGGCTTTTAATAGGGGAGAGAAATGTTCAGATTTTCATTCTAAAAATGGTTACTTTTCCCCCTCAGCAGGTGGGCCCCAGCAAACTTTTCCAAAGGAAGTGTGTACATCAAAGTTGCAAACCAAACTTTCACGACAACATATGGTATATGCGGTCTGCACACATGGGCCTTCAAATAGCAAGATATTCTACAGATGCAAACATTGCCTTGGAAGACTGAGCATTGGTTACAGGCTCCCCTTCCAACACTGGTCTCTAGAAATGAGACAAAATGTGCTTCTGATCCATAATAGTGTTAGACAACTGGAAGGGGTTTCTTATGGATAAGCCATCTTAAGAATTCCCTGAAATATGGAGGGCAGTCAAACCAGATTATAAAAGGATCCCTGTACTGGAGCACACATGGGGGAGGACGCCTGCATAAAAGGGGAAGATGGGAGGTGCTCCAAGAACACTCACAGCCTCGAGGCACCAGAGCCTGGGAGCAGGAGTGGCTCTGAGCACCTGATGGGAAATGAGCAGGATGACCTGAGTGGGATCTGTCAGGTCCACAGGCCCTGTCCCCACTGACCCTTGGGCTAGGCAGCAGCAATAGAGGTGTCTGCCTCCATCTAGGAGCAAGGAGCAAGGCCTTTATGAGAGGAGCCAGGATAGCATTCCAGGAGGCTGGTGACACTGGGGAGGAATGAAGACCTCCCATACCAAGAAACCATCCCCTGGTGGCTCTATGTCTGACTCTCACTCACCACCCTGGAGGTGGACTGCAATAAACAAAGACAGGCTAACAGGGATCCCCAAACACAAAGATGATTCTTCAGTTAAGAATCCCCATGCAACTGTGGAAATCTGGCTCTGTGCAAGAGACACTCTTTTACCAGGTGCAGAACTTACACCTGAGGAAATAGAGCTGATAGCTGAGCTCATCTGAATAATTAATATCCTCAAGGAGATGCAAGATTACCAAATTGCAAACATTATGAATGACATTTATTTTGCAAGTTAATTTAAAATTTGATGATCGAAAAACTTCAACATACAGGCTGAGTAGTAGAATGAACTGCCAAAGAGCAAATTTGTGAGTCATAAAAGCAAGCCAAGGAAATCTTCCAGAATGTAACCAAAATTTTTTAAAATGTGAAACAGACGTCAAGAGATGTAGAATATAAATTGGACTTCACCAGAATTGAAAACATCTGCTCTTCAAAAGATACTGTTAAGAGAGTGAAAATACAAGCACAGACTTGGAGAATTTTTGCAAAACATATATCTATTAAAAGACTTGTATCCAGAATATGTAAAGAACTCTCAAAACTCAATGATAGGAAAAGAAACAACACAATTAAAAATATAACAAACACTGAACTAGAGAAGATGTATACATGATAAAGAAGCACATGAAAACATACTCAATATTGTTAGTTACTAGGGAAAAACAA
>VBSM01002035.1:120368-144737 GCA_008086735.1 Cheirogaleus medius | reverse complement strand
ACAGCTTCATTCTCAGAGAGTAGCAATGTGGACAGTCTTCCAAGCAGCAGTCACCCATCGTCACTCTCCCCATTTCTTCAAGATGAAGATCTGAGCCATGACTGGAAAAGAAAAAGGAAAAGAAGATACAGCAAGAAAAAAACCTTTTAAGGTCAGCTTTTGGGGAGATTTGTTTTTTCAAGTTAAAAGTACACTCTATGGTCTGGGAATTACAGTAAAGAAGTAGAAACAATCTAAATATTAAATCTTAAAACAAATTAATGTTCTTGGAATGAGTCAAACCAACCTATAGTCAGCAATTCTGGAAAATAGCGTTTGTAAGTGAAATTTGGAACTGCAATCTTTCATCATGTATTGAATGCTACAAGGTCATAAAGAAACCTGAGAGTAAATATGCTGACTTAGCTGAATCTCACAAAGATGCAGCTCTTCATATTAGATTTAATGAGGAGAAAGAGCTCTTCCCTCTTTCCCGATGTTTTGATTGTTCTACATATTGCAATTCTACCAGCATGATATGTATAACAGCAAAAGACAACAAACTTAACGTAAAAAATTAAAAATGCTATGAGAAACAAAGCCAAAATCTTCCTAATAATGTTTCTTAAAATGCTAAAAGCCAGTAGTCAGATCAAGTATGAGTTTAAAATGCCATACAAATAAATTACCAAATAAGATTAAGTAAAAGAGATAAACTTTCCATACATATTTACTGGAAAGAGGAAGTGTTAAAGTCTTCTCAATTTGTAAATGAACAATATGGTCCACTACTCATGATGTACTCCTAATAGTATATTATTTATAAAACCAGTTCAACAATCATTTTAGGTGATAGGAATCTAAAAAAGATATAACAAAGATCTTTGGTTGTATTTAAATTCTTTTATTAGTTATTATTTTGAAACCTCAGCTTGAGCTGTTGTGGGAAACAAAATTCAAGAACGATTCAACAATGCTGCACAATGGCAATGTCATAAAAGACAAAAAAAGATGGGAGAATTTTTCCAGTTTAAAAGAGACTAGAAAAACATGACTGCTATGTGTAATGTGCAATCTTTAAATGAATTCTGGATTTTAAAAAATTATGGAAGACATTATTTGGAAAACTGGAAAAATTGAATATTTATTATATACTAGATACTAGTATTATTAACATTAAACTTTCTGAGATAACTATATTGTATATAGGGCATTTTCCTACATACAATAATTATATAGTGTTCTTGAAGATATATGCTAAAGTATTTAGTTTATGTCTACAACTGTCAAATACTTGCAAGCACAATGTTTGCAGGTAACTGTTAAATGTTACAAAGGGGGAAAAATATATGGAGAGAGAGAAAATTTGGTAAAACGTCAATAATTGGTAAATCTGGGTGAAGGAAGTATGGGTGTCCATTGCACTATTTTTGCAAATCTTATGTCTGAAATGTTTCAAACTAAAAGTTGAGTAGACAATCAATCAATCAATCAATCAATAGAAAGGCTACACAGTATATAGTGATAAATCATAGTATTTAACTGTAGTAAATAATAGCAAGTGCAATGATGCATTTATAATATTGTTTTAAAAAGGTTATTAGGTTATTAAGTATAAAATGTCCGATTTCCTTAAATACTAAATTTGACAGTGGATTATCTCTGATATGTCACTTTGATACTTCTTGTTTTATGTGTATTGTAAAGGTACATCCTCAAGTCTTTCAAACACACATTTTGGCTTGTGATTATTTTTCAAATTTTTTTCAAGAGCAATTTTTATGAAACCATAAATAAGTCAAACATTTGTGTTATTTTCGAATATGAGTTCCATCATAGAAGCAACGCAGCGCAGACAGCTCGAAATATCAATGAAGTGTTTGGGAAGGATGTGGCTAATGAACACACAGTACATCAACAGTTTTCATTTTGAAAATGAGCCATGTGGGTGACCTGACACCAAGGTGGATAATGACGAGCTGAAAGCTATAGTGGAAACAAATCCATCTCAACCTACGTGTGAATTAGCAGCAAGGTTTGATATTACTATTCCAACAATATTGGATCATTTGAAACAAATGGGCAAGGTAAAGAAGCTGGATAGATGGGTTTCGCATGAGTTAAACAAGCATCAGAAGAGAAATCCGCTAAAAGCTTGACTTTCTTTGCTGTCATGATATCATATTGTGATGTGTGATGAAAAATGGATTCTTTTTGATAATTGCAAGTGTTCAGCACAATGGTTGGATAAAGATGAAGTGCTGACACACAGTCCAAAAACTGAATATTCACCCAAAAAAGCTAAGGGTGCCTGGTGGTCCAGCGCTGATATTATCCACTACAGCTTCATGAAAACTAGTCAATTGATTACAGCGGATATTGACTGCACCCAAGTGGACAAAATCATGAAGATGCTTGCGAGTAAGCAGCCAGGTCAGTCACCAGAGACAGGCCAATCCTCTTGCAAGACAATGCTTGACCACATGTCACACAAAAAACACTGCCAAAACTACAGAAGCTGGACTTGGAAAATCTCTGTCATCTACCATATTCACCAGACCTTATACCAACGGAATACCACTTCTTTCAGGTTTTAGATCACTTCTTGTAAGGAAAAACATTCTATTCTCAACAAGCTGTGGAAAACGCCTTTGGTGATTTCATCACCATTCGCTCTCCAGGCTTCTTCCGGCTGGACTACACTTTTGATTTGAAATTGGACATTTCATATTTAATGACCTAATATTAAGATTTATTGGGTTAGATACGAAATTTATCTTTTAAAAAATTTTCACATTTATTATAAAAGTAACCTAATAAAACCACACACTGCATTGTCAGTATAAACAGGAACAATAAGATAGTTCTAGATAATTTCTAAGACAAATTAAATGATATATATGAAAATCAAAAGGAAACTTAAATGTATGCACAAAGGATTTTTGAAGCTAAAAGCTTAATAAAAGAAATATATCTTTGGCATTTTAAACCTTGATACTATTAGCTGAATACTGGCTGAATTAACAATCACAGAGAATCTTTATTTTAGTTATAATTAAGCTCTATTAATTGTGTTCCACCTTATTTGTGAAAATTCTGACAAAGTCTGAGGTAAAGATACACCCTAAATTTTTAGGTGGTGCTAAATCAACCTAATAGCATGAATAACATATAGAGGGGAGGGGACAGGGTTTAAAAGGTAAAGATAATCAACTGGGCAGAAATATTTTGGATGCCTTCATTTCACTGTAATAGTATGTTAATCAGAAAGAGCCACATTCAAGGAAAGCAGGCTACCTTCGGGCCTCCTCAGGACAAATGTGTTATCTTGTGTTAAACTGTTATGATCCCAAGAAGTAATAAATCTTACATCAACTTTACTAGTTTTCATTATTTCAGACTACCCTTGACTCTACTTAGGCTTTATAGTATTTTTAATTCTGGATTTGTGAAATATATCACATTACTTTTATCTAGAAAACGATTTTTCATTTGTCACAATAATTATTAATTTCAAAGACCATTCTTGGAAAATTAAAAACAAAAAGGAACATAAGATACATAAACTTAGGCACTTTTTTGGATTCTTTAACAAAATTTCAAGGAGCAACTTTGAAACTTTCAACTACTATTTAAAGAAATAAAATTTCTTAAAATTATATAACTCTTGTGTGGTGGTGATTATTAACCTACATATTATTAATCTATATAACAGAATTAACAGAAAATACTTATATTAACCATTAGTACAATCATGTTCATTAAACAAGAGCAAAAGAATTCCAGCAAAATGGTTAGTATCATGCAATACATTTGATTTTTGCACAAAAGACACAAGACATATTATTCTTCACTCACCACATGCTAACTAAGCACAGATTGATGGTTTACTCAGAAGATACCACTGCGAGGTGAAGTAAACTACAAAGCCAGGAAGAAAAAAAGCTTATTGGGTTAGTTTTAAGACTTAATGTAACACATAGATTATATGTATGTATGAAGTTCATAGGATTAAACAGATTGTACTTAAATTTTTCTCAAATCTCCCCAAATCATGGGAAAAGTAAAATATAAGGAATCTGTAACACTTCCCCATCCTAAGTAAATATAATATTATATAGCTGAGATTTTACTTGCAACTTTCATTAAAAAACTTAAGCAACATAATGAAAGGTATACTTCACATTTTAAGTATACGTTTATCCACTAGATAAATAAGGGGGTTATTATATGCTTTATAAAATGATTTCTTTCGTATTTCCAATAAAGTAGACATTAAAATTTGATTTACATAACCTCAATTTACCCTAAAAAGTTTTTGAGAAAATGTTGATTAATTTGAAAGGTAATATGCCTATATGTTGAATTTCCACTCCTAAAATATATCAATTTTATCACTGAATAATTCTCTTGTAATTCAATAGTATATCAGGAATGGTGACCCAAACTGGAATTTCAATTCAAAGGAATTAAATATAGCTTTTACTTTGGCAAACCTTATATACATTCTATGCCCTATTTTAAGATGGCCATAATCCAAAATCATTAATTAGCTTCATGGCCTGCTTTAAAATGGCAGCATCAAATACAAATGTTGTTTATAAAATCTGAGTCTATTCTTGGATAGTATGACCAACTTAGATGTATCATTTTATACATATTTTATATTTAACATGAAGTTAGTAAAAAGCAGCAAAATCAAAGACAAACTAGAAAATGTTTCCAACATACATAACACAATGAGATTAATATCCTACTGGAAAACTTGCAGAAGTATGAAAAATATATGTATATGGATGTTTCCTATGTCTATGCTTATAAATACTGAAAACTTGAAAACAACCTAAACAAATAGAATAGGAAACTGATGAACTAATTTATAGGACATCCATAGAATCATGCAGTCATTAAAAAGAATGAGGTAGAGCAGTTTGTAATGAGGTAGAATAATGTAAAAACATATTAAGTGAAAAAAGCAAGCTGTTGCATACCCTCATTTTTATACAATATTATGTGATAAGGTAATAATTATAAATGTATATTAAGGCTTAGAAAATATGGGGATATTCACCATACTATTAACAGAGATGATCCTGGCATGGTAGAAATAGTTGAAGGGTTGAAGATCATGAAGGATTGACTCCCTTTCTAAAATGTAGTTTCTGAATAGTTTGCAATGGGTTTTGCAACGATCGCATATTATATATACTAACAATATCAGAGACAAAATCACATTCAAGATAAGAAATATGTGTTTTACATGTGCAGTATTTCTATGTGTCAGTTTTATTTGCATTTGTTTCCTGAATCCAGCTTACACGTATCTTCTGAGCCCATGCAAAGAGAAAGGGTAAACCTCACACTGGAATAGAAAACTTTTGTACCTAACAACGCTGAAAAGTTCTGGTGATTTTTATTAATTCAGGAGAGATTTAAAAACTTCCAACCAAAGGAAGAAAAGCTAGACACTTTAATATAATACAGACTGGTCTAGGGTAAGGACTGATCAAGAACTAGACACAACATGAAGGACCAGTGTGAAAGCAAAGCTGAAACCAAGTCAACAGAATGGCAACTGTAAAAAGCAACTAGAGTGGATGGAAAATGAAAACAAGCCAAACCTTTTTCATTAAACAAGAGAAATTTTCCTTAATGGAGTCATCAAGAAAAATAGCAATGTAAGTTTATGTCATTAAGTTTTGTTAGTACTTTAGAAGAGAAAAATGTATTTCTTTTTTTTTGATACTCAAGATCTTTACTGATTTAACTATAACAGCAACCATTGATGAGAATTGAATTTTTTCCCTAATTTCCAAACACCTGCTGGTTTGGAAGGACAGTTAAAAAAACAAATTGATCATGGGATCACACAGGACTGCCTCAAGGACTGCATGGTGCCCTCTCCTACCCATCCACAACAGTGGGATGGATGGGAGGGTGGGTGAACACATCAGAAGAGAAAAATGTATTTCTAGGGAAACTTTTAAGAGTAGGTTTCTATATAACAATGGAATCTCTCAATTTCAAGAGATTATTTGTCACCCAATTACAATAAACTTTCTTAATGAAATTATCTTAAAGAATAAGTAACATTTTCCTTTAAAAAAATCAGAGGGTGTACTTCTAAGGCAGTTTTATTTAGTAAAAAACAAATAATTAGACAAGCCAAGGACATTTGTATTCATTATTGACCCTACTATGCTACTCAGTCTACTCTGGCCATCTAAGCTACCTAAGCCATCACAAAATGAAACAGTAGACAAAGTAAACTAAAAATTGAGAGGAGGAAAAAGGCTGCTCTAGGTACGTGCATTTTTGTTTTAACCTCTGCCTGCTGTTTATAAGGCAATTTTTTTCCCTACTTAAAACAAATCTCAAACTTTGAATTTTATACTTTACAGGGAAAGCAACCTTAGAGACAATATAATCCAACACCCTCATTTTACCAATAAGGGCCAGAAATATAAAACAGGTTTGCCCAAAGTCACACAGCAGTCAAGCTGCTGAGGTCTAGGCTTTCACCGCAGCAATACTGCATGTGGCTGACCTGCCAAGATGCTGAAACCGGGACGGAGGCACTTGGTGAGCTGGTGTCATTCCAATGACTTGACTCTCCTAGGGAGGTCTTTAATGGTTTACCTTACACATGTTAATTATTAGTTCATCTTTCCTGTCTCATTTTCCAGGAAAGACTAGTTCTACACATCACTAAATAATCATCACCACCACCTTCACATTATCACAGAAACCCAGGGAAGGTACTATGCTCTGCTTCTCCAACAATCCTAACAAGATCATGTTAGAATTATGAAGAAACAGAGGCTCTGAGACTTGCCTGAGTTTCCACAGTAAGTCAATGAAGGACTAGGTCAAATAAACCAGACTCTAATTATGGTTTTTAATTTAATCCTACTTGACAGATGATGACTTCTTATCTATGAAATTTACTCTTGCGATTAGGTTAAACTCTGAAAACACTAAGTAATAACTTGCATTTTCAAATAAAGAGTATAAAACTCACTGAAGAGAAGGGAGGTACAGTAAAGATAGGACAGTGTGAAAAATACCTTATCAGCAGTCATAGAAAGCTTTTGATGAATGCCATAAAGTAAAAGTAAAATCATCAGGGTCAAAAAGCAAAGTTTTAAGAATGTATTCCTCCTATAATATGTGATAAATAATGCAAACACTAATATGAGCTGCACACTGTCAACACAAAGTGCAATCCACACTCTTTCAAGTATCCCAAATTTTAATTTGACAGGGGAGGCAGCTCCATAATGTGTTTGGGTTTATTTTGATTTTCTTATACCAGCTTTTCAGCCTTCAAAGCTAAAATAATAAAAAGACTCAAGCTTGCCGATTTTAATAGAAGGGAAACTGCAGGTGCACATTTATAATAAATTATAGAAAAGATCCATTTGGAGCATAACACTTAAAGCTAATGTGATCAAATCTTTTTTTTTTTTTTTTTGGAGGCAGAGTCTCGCTCTATCACCCAGGTTAGAGTACAGTGGCATCATCACAGCTCACAGCAACCTCAAACTCCTGGGCTGAATCAATTCTCCTGCCTCGGCCTCCTGAGTAGCTGGGACTACAGGTGCACGCCACCACGCCTAGCTCATTTTTCCATTTTTTGTAGAGATGCGGTCTCGCTATGTTGCTCAGGCTGGTCTCAAACTTCTGGCCTCAAGCGATCCTCCCACCTTGGCCTCCTAGAGTGCTAGGATTACAGGCATGAGCCATAGCACCCAGCCTATTTTTAAGGGATTATTTAACAAATTCTTAAAGCTTTGTATTCTATACATTTCACTGGGCTCACTTTCTATTGGAAAAAGACAAGTCACTGTTCATATCTGTGTTTTGTTCCAATGAGCTACGTTGAACAGGGGTATAAAATTAGTTGAAATTTCTTCAAGAGACTTGTTCAGAGACAGTGATTCTTATTTGCTCATTTTATTAATGAGAGCAGTCTTAAGGCAAATGTGATTCTTGCTTCAACTGTCTTAATCAACAGTGATTTTAACTTTCTATCAAATACATGAAACAATCACCAGTCACTCTATTGAGTATCAAGAATCTCCTTTGACTGACAAAAGATTACTCAAATTGATTAATTTATAAGTCATCTCATAGTTTGGGGTCTTCCTCACTTCATACTTGTCATAACTTATTTCATATTTCCTAAACATCTTTTTATTTTTATTTTTTTTGAGACAGGGTCTTGCTCTGTTGCCTGGCCTGGAGTGCAGTGGTGTCATCATAGCTCACTGCAACCTCAAACTCCTGGACTAAATCAATCCACCTGCCTCAGCCTCCTGAGTAGCTGCAACTACAGGCGTGCACCATCATGCCCAGCTGACTTTTCTATTTTTTCTACAGATGGGGTCTTTTGCACAGGCTAGTCTCAAATTCTTGGACTCAAGTGATCCTCCCACCTTCACCTCCTGAAGTGCTAAGATTACTGAAGTCATGAGTCATCACACTGGCCCCTAAGCATCTATTTTTATCATCTGAATTATATTACTTGGGTATATCTTTCATTTGTGTATGAATGGATGGATGTTACCTCTTCTCTCCCCAAATTAAAGGTTCCACAGGTCAATAACCATGTCTTCCATACCTTCAATTTTTCTGTATTACCTATAACAACTAGAAGAGTAGATTATTGTTGACTGAACTTATCCATTAAGCAAGAGATAATGATGGATGAGATTTTGTTTAAAGGAGTGGTAGAAAAATAGGACATTCTTTCTGGACAGGTCAGCATCTAGGATAAAGGAGGATTATTTCAGGAAGACTAGGCCAGCCACCATTTCATCCCTGTCTAGAATGAATACCACCATGTTCAAGAAGACAGAGTATAATGTTTTTCAAAGATTTCATTTCAGTTACATTTTTTTTAAAAAAAGAAACTTTTTTGTGTACTTTAAAAGACTTTTACACTAGGACAAATAGGTGAGCACTATAAAAGAGGAGCAGCAAGAACTTTTGTAAGAAACACAGTCTATTAAGATATGATGAGATGCTTTGGAACTTACTGACTTGGTGCTTCTTACTGGGAATGCTCCAAGACATGCTAACCCATCACTATGGAGGAAATGTTTGCTTTAGTGAGGAGAGAGAAGAGAAAAGCAGCACTGGGTTATGAAGTAGGTAAAGAAATTAGTGGGGAGGGTACCAACGGCTTTGCAGGCTACTATCAAGACAGGAAAAGGAGCAAAAAGAGAAAGCTAGGGGCAGGACACAAACTTCTCAAGTTTTACATTCTGCCTAGAGAGGATCTTCTTAATAAATTACTGGCCCAGGGAAAAAGAAGTTAGGAATGAGGAATTTTGCATAATTTATGAAGTGATGAAGTGTGTGTTTATCTCATTTTTCAATCACAGCGAACTTCACAAAAATGCTTTTAATAATTCAGTTGTCTGTCTACATCAAACCTTGCAAGGTGCCAAAATCTCAAAAATGCTTAAATTCTTTCACCCAGAATTAATGTATTTGGAAATCAATTGAAACAGAATAAAGAACTATAATCTATAAAACATCTAACACCATAATAAAATTTGGTTTAAAAATTTATTACTGGATATACCAGAACATATGCCTTTTTCATCCTTTCCATAAACAGCCAAAGTTCTGGAAATCCCATACAGTAGATATGGGTGTCAACCTCTTATATGCTATTATATAAGAAGACTGTTCTTTCCCTTGTAGGCATCCATTCACATTTGCCCTTGGTTAAACTTTCTTAATGTAAATTCAATCTCATCTTTCAATAAAAATTTAAAATTTTTAAGTTTCTGTTATCAACTTAAAGTCTTTATCAATGAAACAGAATATAAACAGATGAGATAAAGTCATCTTCTATCTATAGCCTACTTCTAGAGCTTACCATTAGCCGAGCATCTTCTCTTTCCAAAATTTTCTGAGTCTGATCATCAGGGAACTTCAGTACAGTGGTTATAACTTTTGCCATGGTCTACAAGAAAAATAAGAGATGATCATTAACAGAGAGAGAAACACATAAAGTTCCAATCCATTCTGACATGTTCTGCTGGTGGGATTCTTTAGTGCTCTCAATGGAAGCCACGAACAAAGAAGTATGATGTGAAGGTATTAATCAAGGAAATAACAGCCAACACTAGAATTTCAATTTAAAAGGACTCCTCACAATGTCTGGGTTTATAATTATTTTAAGAAGATGCATTTACAATAGCATGAAGCTATATAAAGTTCTAATGCTCATGGCCCTTTGTTTATTAAGTTGAAATTTTATTATTCATTTTAAAAGGCTTTTTATTTGCAGAAATCTGTCTAGTAAATGATATATTGCCAAAATATATGCTCTAAATAATCAGAATTAAATACTCCCCATGTTCAGCTTTAACTAAATCACATCATATATCTCATAAACACGGCTACTGCATGAACATGAACATGCTTAGTAGGTATTTTTCAAGACATGCAGCACATCAGCCTAATAGAAATACAAATTACATTTTAAATAAACACAAGATGTTTCATTTGATAGAAAACATGATGAATCAAAACATTACACATGGTGGCTTGCAAAACAAGATCATAAATTGTGCAGATCTAAATAAATATACCGTAAGTCAGACTGTCACCCATAAGCTCCTGGAAAATTCTCCTCAAAGGATGAAACTCCCTATTTTGTATCAAGATGAGAGGTTTTGAGGGAGACAGAGAGGAAAGAAGATACCACTTATGAAATAAGTAGGATAACAAGTTCAGTGCTTACATACAAAGTCAGGAGGTAGTACTCTCCTAAAGATTCCTACAGTGGATAGGAAGGTAACCCAAGAAACTGACCCTTAATATTCTTTGTTCTCAGTTACACAGACCAGGGGGGTAGAGGGGATGATCTGGATTAGGTCATTAAGGAAAAGATAATATAGTTGACCAAAAATATTGGAAACACACATCATTAGGGTGAAAAAAAGTATCATAATTATTTCTGGGAAGAAAAGGAAGGAACTAACTAAAAAAATCCTATTATATACTAAAACCTAGGCAAGATACTTTACATATTCCTGATACTTACTTCAACTAACAACACATCAACTAATACTGTCCCTCAACCTCAAACTCCATATATGGCAATATTTTAGTTTCAGATCTCTTCTTCCTTTTATCTTTGCCTCTGCCATTTTGGTGATTAAAAAAAAAATACCATTTAAAACAACTTACTTCTTGGAGAATTCCAAAGGCATTTTACAAAAACTCTCATCATTTAAATTGTATTACCTAGGTAGAACAGAATTTGGTGTACTAAACTGAAGTCTAGAAAACAAGTATAGGTGTACCTAATTTTATTGCATTTTACTGAGCTTCACAGATACCGTGTTTCTTTCACAAATTGAAGTTTTGTAGCAACTCTGCGTCTAGGAAGTCTATCAGCATCATTTTTCCAGTACATGATCTCTTCGTGTCTCTGTGCCACATTTTGGTAATACTTGCAATATTTCAAACATTTTCATTATTACTGAATCTGTTACCATGATCTGTGATTAGTAATCTTTAATGTTACTATGGTAATTGTTTTGGGGTACCAAGAACTACACCCATATAAAGTGGCAAATATAACTGATAAATGTTGTATATGTTCTGACTGCTCCACTGACCGACTGTTTTCCCATCTCTCTCCCTTTCCTTGGGCCTCTCTATTCCCTCAGACACAACAATATGGAAACAAGTCCTTTAAGTGTTCAAACGAAAGGAAGAGTCATATGTCTCTCACTTTAAATCAAGAGCTACAAATCATTAAGCTTAGTGAAGAAGTCATGTTGAAAGCTGAGATAGGCAGAAAGCTAGGCCTCTTATGCCAAAGAGTTAGCCAACCTATAAATACAGGGGGAAAGTACTTGAAGGAAATTAAAAGTGCTACTCCAGTGAACTCCACGAAAGATAAGAAAGTGAAATAGCCTTATTCTTCAAATGGAAATAATTTTAGTGGTCTGGATAGAAGAACAAACCAGCCACAACATTCCCTTAAGCCAAAGCATAATTCATAGCAAGGCCCTAACTTCAGTTATATGAAAGCTGACAGAGGTGAAGTAACTGCAGAAGAAAACTGTGAAGCTAGCAGAGATTGGTTCATGAGGCTTCATGAAAGAAACCATCTCCAAAACATAAAAGTGCAAGGTAAAGCAGCAAGTGCTGATAGAGAAGCTGCAGTACGTTATCCAAATCTAGATAAGATGGCTGATGAAGGTGGCTACACTATACAACAGATTAGACTGTTCAATGTAGACAAAACAGTCTTTTATTGGAAGAAGATTTCACCTAGGATTTTCAAAGCTAGAGATGAGAGGTTAATGCCTGGTTTCAAAGCTTCAAAAGACAGGCTGATTATCTTGTTAGGGACTAATGTAGCTGGTGACCTTTTTAAGTTGAAGCAAATGCTCATTTTCCATTCCAAAAATCCTAATGCCCTTAAGAATTATGCTAACTCTACTCTGCCTGTGCTCTAGAAATGGAACAGTTAAAGCCTGGGTGACAGCATATCTATTTACAGCATGGTTTACTCAATACTGTAAGCCCACCATTGAGACCTACCGCTCAGAAAAAAAGATTCCTTTCTAAATATTACAGCTTATTAACGATGCACTGGTCACCCAAGAGCTCTGATGGAGATGTACGAGGATATGAATGTTGCTTTCATGTCTGCTAACACAACACCCATTCTGCAGATCAAGGAGTAATTTCAACTATCAAGCCTTATTATTTAAGAAATACATTCTGTAAGGTTATAATAGCCATAGATAGTGATTCCTTTGATGGATCTGGGCAAAGTAAATTGAAAACCTTCTGGAAAGGATTCTCTACTCTAGATAACATAAAGAACATTCATGATTCATGAGAGGAGATCAAAACATCAACATTAACCTGAATTTGGAAGAAGCTGTTTCCAACCCCAAAAAATGACTTTGCGGGGGTCAAGACCTCAGTGGAAGAAGTACCTGCAGATGTGGTAGAAATAGCAAGAGAACTACAATTAGAAGTAAAGCCTGACGATGTGACTGAATTGCTGCAATCGCATGATAAAACTTTAACTGATGAGGAGTCATTTCTTATGAATGAGCAAAGAAAATGATTTCTTAAGATGGAATCTACTCCTGGTCAAGATACTGTGAACATTGTTGAAATGACAGCAAAAGATTTAGAATATTCCATAAACTTAGTAAAGCAGTGGCAGGTTTGAGAAGATTGACTCAATTTTGCAAGAAGCTCTACTGTGGGTAAAATGCTGTCAAACAGCATCACATGCTACAGAGAAATCTTTTGTGAAAGGAAGAGCCAACTGATGCAGCAAACTTCACTGTTGTCATTTTTAAGAAACTGCCACAGCCACCCCATCCTTCAGCAACTACTACGCCGATCACTCAGCAGCCATCAACACTGAGGCAAGACCCTCCAACCAGCAAAAGCATTATGACTCACTGAAGGTTCAGATGATCATTAGCATTTTTTAGCAATGATGTATTTTTTAAATTAATCTATATATACATATGTTTTTTAGATATAATGCTACTGCATATCTAATAGACTACATTATAGTGTAAACATAACTTTTATATGCACTGAGAAACCAAAAAATTAGTGTGGTTTGCTTTATTGTGATATTCATTTTATTGCAGTGGTCTGGAACTGAACCCACAGTATCTTCAAGGTATGCCTACATATATGTGGCATGAAATAGCAAGAGAAATATGAAGTAGTAAATATTTCAGTATTTTCTTTTTAATAACACTCTGAAGCAACTTCTGATATACTATCTATGAAGATCATTTTTACAAAGTATCAAAAATCTAAAATTTAGGGATTCACAATCATAGAAAGCATTTCTCTAATTTAAATACTGCATGAAGTTCAGAATATCAAAAAGTCCATTTATATTCACTATGAAACCACATATACATGCATGTACAAGCATGTTTGTAAAAAAACCAAAAAAACCCAAAAAAACAAAAATGAACTGTGGCTAGTTGTCTCTTCACATTTCTAGATGACATTAAATGGTAAACCCACCTCTAAATTCATCAGCGATCCAGAATGTGCAGCTTATTACCCAGTAAAGACTTAAAGCTCGTCCCTGGCTTGCCAGAAAACACTTTAATGAAGAAGCCCAGGCTCTCTGCCACACCTTGGGAAAGAAATCAGACTGTCTACTCTATATACAATCTCCTCAGGCCCTGGGAAGTAAGGAAAAGTTCAAATGAGCCACCTGATTTAGAAGTGGCCTCTCCTGCCAGGTTTTCATTAGGGAGAGGTTTTTTTCAATAAATCTTAGGATGAGAAATATTTTACATTGAAAAGGAGAACAGGCTGAATTTTAGATTCAGTAACAGAATGGAGGATCAAAACCCGAGAAAAAGTGCAAGGACAGAAGAAAAGAGCTGAGCTTACTTAACTCCACACTACAAGGATGTGTGTACTATAATATGATCTTCTTAAAAAGTCATCTGCCTCATAAAATAAAGAACACTGTGCAAAAGCAGATGAAGAAACACAGGTGAGATGACATACAGATCCTGCTAGACAAGAAACAACTGAAGATGGTAATCAAATCACAAAGGCTACAACATACTCTGGCTTATTCTAAAACCACAAACTGGTCTCCATTTCAAATTCTTTGTCAATGTATAGAAATTGGGCAAATCAGCAGAAGATGTATCTAAAAGCAGCTGTGATCTTGTCAATGTCTGATCACAATTTTTCAGGGCTACCTAATACCTACAGGTAAAATGCTGTTAACATTCAAGGCTCTCTATCCTCTATTGTAGCCTTAAGTGGAATCACTTCTTCATACATCCAGTGTCTTATGGGGAGGAGTCTACTTATCATTCCAAAACCCACACTCAATTTCCTGCCTTGGATCTTCCATCTGGGCTCCCCCTCCCGTCTGAGCTCATCTGTCAAAATCTAACATACCCCCTTAAACCCCTGTATGCATACCACCTTCTCCACAATGCCCACCCTGGCCCTTTCACAAGAAAATATGAGGACTCTCTACCTCTCATATAGTACTTACTATATTCTGCATTACATTATGGTTAAGTGAGTACAGTTCCACTTTCTTACTATATGGTCAACTCCTTGAATTTAGGGATGGTGTCAAATTTCATCTATCCATCATGGTGATAAATAAAGGGCCACATGTGGTTAAATACTCAATAAATGTGCAGTAAATTAAGCTGAATACCTACTACCAAATTTTCAATATTTACCTATGAAATGTGATGGCATAATGGTAGACTACTCTTCATTTTTAGTAGCTAGAAAAGTAGAATGAATGCTGAATATAAGAGAGAGAGCATTCCTCCACAACATGGATTCCCAGCCAGGTGTTAAATGGGGCTGTTTGTGCCACGCAACATCCCTTTCAGCTATCTCCCAAGCCACACCCTAAGATTAACTGCAGAGCCCTGAAAGCACAAGCTTAGACTTGGCTGAACTGGTATTGCCCCACAACTTCTTATGCTTATGCTAGGTCTTTCTTTGGGAGGACCAAGCTCTATAAATCTCATCTCCAGAAGAAACAGGTTGAGGCATTAGTCTCTTCATTTTACAGATCAAGAAAAGGTTAAATAATTTATTAAGCAACAACACTTGCATCAAAGCTTTAGATTCACTAATGAACCAAGGTAGCTAAAGTTCTGAGAGGCTTTTTATTTTTTAAAGATATTGCTCTCTTCCCTATGCCCAAAGAAGTAACAAGGTAACTTTAAACTATCTACTCCACCACAAATATAAGTTGCTATGTGAGGTGGACAATAAGGATATAATAAAGAAAACTACAATTCAGTAGCTTTGTTTTAAAAAGATAAGGAGAAAATTAGGTTTAGCTATCCTTTAGGGTTTTTTTCTTTAAAGTTCTTAAGAAAAAAAAGACACAATTACTATGAATTAACGTATCCCCTCTGTGATACATGTTCACAAACATACTAAGTATTAATTTAATTTGAAAACTACTGATGCAATGAAATGTGATTTCTATAGATATTAAGAATTCAGGCCAGGCGTGGTGGCTCATGCCTCTAATCCTAGCACTCTGGGAGGCCGAGGCAGGCAGATCGTTTGAGCTCAGGAGTTCGAGACCAGCCTAAGCAAGAGCAAGACCCTGTCTATACTAAAAATAGAAAGAAATCAGCTGGACAACTAAAAATATATATATATAAAATTAGCCGGGTGTGGTGGCGCATGCCTGTAGTTTCAGCTACTCCCCGGGAGGCTGAGGCAGGAGGACTGCTTGAGCCCAGGAGTTTGAGGTTGCTGTGAGCTAGGCTGACACCACAGCACTCTCTCCGGGTCAACAGAGTGAGACTCTGTCTCAAAAAAAAAAAAAAAAAAAAGAATTCAAATGACTTCTAGCCCACTGCTGGTGTTTAGCTGAATCTCCAATCCATAAATTCATAATATTCTTTTAAGATATTTTCTTACGCATGCTTTTTAGGTTTTAAATACATTTGCCAAATCAATGCCTGAACTAGCTTAGCACCCTATGACTCAGCAACTTCCACACATCCATACATTAAAACATTGATTGCTTCGAAGGAGAGGAAACTCATTATTCAAATACATTCTTAGCCAAGGTACACAGACAATGTAAAATTGCATAAAGGTAAAAAGTTGCAACAATGTCAAAAACAGAAACTGCTTTAAATAAAAAATTTTGTTTGAGGAAAAGCTCATGAATTTCCCTAAAAGCATTTGATTCAGTTCAAGACACATTTACCAAATTTCTAATGTAAGACTCTTTTAAAAACACTGCAGGGGATACAAATAAGAATAAAACAAGTCTCTACACTCAAGGAACTTACTATAAATGTATCACTCTAAAACAAATTAGCCAAGCATTATTACTTATATGGTGTGGTAATTTTAAAATGATCAATATTCCATATGTGCAGGAAGTGATTTTCTTACAGTGACTAAAGTGAAATACATCTAAATCTTCCTAAGGAGCCATTCTTAATTACAACCATTTCCAATACTATCCATAATATCCTAAAGTCTCCCTGAAAATGAAATCTATTCTCCTAACTTTAAGATCTAAAGTCAAGAAGAAAAATGGCCACATGCTTCACAAATTATTCTTAAGTTAATGAAGTTTTAATTTTTTAGTATTCAGTGTCATCTGACAGCATTTTAAAAATTAATATTTTATAAATGTAACAAATATAAGATCTGCCAATTCACTTTCGTAAACTAAGAGCAATAACATAATTACCTACTGCCAACTATTAGCATGCATGATCTGCTAACAGTAAACATATGCTATCAATATGTATGTATATTAGAAGCAGAACACATTTCCTTTTAGATTAAGCCACATACCAAATCACCAGACATTTATACCTTAGTCTCACGACCCATCATATACTCAAAAAGCACTTTTCGCAAATACTCAAACTCGGTAGGTTCTCCAAAGAGTGAGACATCAGTATGGTACAAACTGCTACCTGTCAAATAAAAAACAGATCAAAATGAAAAGGCAAAACCAGACACACTACTTATTACTTAGAAAAACAAACTAAAAATCAATGGGACAAAGAGAGGCATTGCTTTTATGTTAATTATATTATATTATACTGTATACACATACACACTAAACTTTCCAATTGATGTCTTACTCTTGAAAGAGAAAACACCCATTATTGTAACAATTTTGTATCTCACATCTTGTTCTCTTCCTCCTAGCCTTTTATTGTAACTTTATATTACCTTAGATTTAGAATTCATTCATTCTATTTATTTATTTAGAGATGGAGTCTTGCTCTGTCACTCAAGCTGGAATGTCATGGTGCAATCATAGCTCCCTGTAACCTCAAACTCCTGAGCTCAAGTGATCCTCCAGCCTTGGCCCCCCAAAGTGCTAGGATTATAGGTGTGAGCCACCATGCCCTGCTGGGTATAGAATTTAAATCATCTTTTGTTCAGTGAAAACAAACAAATGAAATTGCATAAGGTATCATTTACACACACATGACTGGCAAAATCTTTAAAAAGTCAAATAATAACAAGCATCGGTGAGGATGTATTAGGTTGATGCAAAAGTAATTGCAATTTTAGCACTGTTGAAATTTGCTGTTTGATAATGAATACATTCTTAAAAAATGTGGCTATGTTATACATCATTTTAATGCACATTTCTTGCTTTATGTTTTTTTGCTAATGACTTATTACTTGCTGTTTACATTTATTTTAGACTATGGAAATGATGTTAGACAAAAAGCAAATTTGAGCAATTTTCTTATTTGAATTCAAAATGGGTCGTAAAGCAGCAGAGACAACTTGCAACATCAACCACACATTTGGCCCAGAAACTCCTTGAATGTACAGTGCGTGGTGGTTCAAGATGTTTTGCGAAGGAGACAAGAGCCTTGAAGATAAGGAGTGCAGTGGCTAGCCATCAGTAGTGACAAGGACTAATTGAGAGCAGTCATTGAAGCTGATCCTCTTACAACTACACGACAAGTTGCCAAAGAACTCATGGTCAACCATTCTACAGTCATTCAGCATTTGAAGGAAATGAGAAAGGTGAAAAAGCCTGACAAGTGGGTGCCTCATGAACTGACTGAAAATCAAAAAAACAGTCATTTTGAAGTGTCATCTTCTCTTCTTGTATGCAACAACAATGAACCATTTCTCGATTGGATTGTGATGACCAGCTCAGTGGTTGGACCCAGAAGAAGATCCAAAGCACTTCCCAAAGGCAAATTTGCACCAAAAAAAGGTCATGGTCACTGTTTGGTGGTCTGCTGCTAGTCTGATCCACTACAGCTTTCTGAATCCCAGCAAAATCATTACATCTAAGAAGTATGCTCAGCAAATTGATGAGATGAACCAAAAACTCCAACACCTGCAGCCAGCATTGGTTAACAGAAAGGGCCCAATTCCTCTCCATGACAACGCCCAACCGCATGTTGCACAACCAACACTTCAAAAGTTGAATGAATTAGGCTATGAAGTTTTGCCTCATCCGCCATATTCACCTGACCTCTCACCAACTGACTACCACTTTTTTTCAAGAATCTCGACAACTTTTTGCAGGGAAAACACTTCCACAACCAGCAGGATGCAGAAAATGCTTTCAAAGAGTTCATCAAATCCCAAAGCATGGATTTTTATGCTACAGGAATAAATAAACTTATTTCTAATTGGCAACAATATGTTGATTGTAATGGTTCCTATTTTGATTAATAAAGATGTGTTTGAGCCTAGTTATAATGATTTAAAATTCAGGGTCTGAAACCACAATTACTTTTGCACCAACCTAATAAAACAATAGAATCTTTTGTACACTACTGGTAGGAGAGGAAACTGATATAAGCAAGACAGATGACAACTTGGCCTTAGTTTGTAAAACTTTGTGAAGTAGTAAAGCTTGTTTCATGACACAGAAATTCAATTTCTAGTGCTATAACCAGGAGAACCGCTACGCACTATGAATCAATGTTTACAGTTACACTGTTTATATAAGCAAAATTGCAACAATTCAAATATCCACCAATAGGAGAATAAATAAAGTGTGATATAAAGATATAACATTAAACTCAGCATTGAAAATGGTCAAATTATAACTTCACACAGTGGATACAATTTCAAAATCGTATGTTGTTTACAAAAAAAAAAAAGAGTAAGCTATGTAGGATATGTGAAATATGATGTCATTTCTAAACAGTCAAAACCATAAAACACTAAAATCAAAATTTTTTAAGGGAACTACTTATATTGTAATATAATAACAGTGGTTACCCTTGAGAAAGAACAGAGAGATATAAGGATTACAGAGCAGCACAAGAAGCCTCCACTCTTTAGAGAATGGATAATTGTTATAAGATTATTCAAAGATCATGATTATCTCAAGAGAACCACTACATAAAGCTCATCTTTAAAACCCTTTGTAATTTGAAATGTGGTGTGTCAAAAACAAAAAAAAATTGAAATTGATTTTAAATTAAAAAAAAACTTTGTAAAAGAAATATTTTATTTAAATCAAGAGAAAAGTCATCCTTCCCTATCTTGAATATAAGAATTTTAATGAAATTATTTTCTCCTTAAATCCTGGTTTAAAATTAGTAATTACAGAATTATTACAGTAAAAACCAGGAATCATCTAAAACATGTGTGTGTATATGTATGTGGATTATATAAATGTTTGCATAAATACATAAGAGTCTAGAAAAATATACATAAATTGTGAACTGGGTGCATCTGAAGAGAGAGGAATAAAGTAGAAACTTGCAATTTCACTTATGCACTGCAACATTGTTTCATCGTTTTTAAAAAACAACAAATGTGCATTAAGTTTTATTTTAAATTGCTATTATTCTTTCCTTAAAATTAGCTGTTAAAATAACAACAGTAAAATATATTCATTGTGAAGAATACAGATTAGCCATGACGCAATACTATTCAGCCTTAAACAAGAAGAAAATCCTGTCATTTGGGATAGCATGGATGAAACAGAGGAGATTATGTTAACTGAAATAAGGCAGGCACAGAGAGGCAAATACTGCATGATCTCACTTATATGTGGAATCTAAAAAGGTTGAACTCACAGCAGCACAGTAGAATGGTGGTTACCACGGACTGTGGGGAGTGGGGAGATGTTGTTCAAAGGATATGAAATGTCAGTTAGATAGGAGGAATGTGTTCAAGAGATCCATTGTATTAATACAATATGGTGACTCTAGTTAATAACAAAGTATTGTATTCTTGAAAATTGCTAAGAGAATAGATTTTAATTGTTCTCACCACAAAAAGTGGTTAAGTATCTAAGGTAATGCACTGTTAGCTCAATTTAGCCATTCCCAATATATATTTTAAAACATGATATACACAATAAATATATACATTTGCCTATTAAGAAAAAATAAATAATTTAAATATGAGAAAAAAATAGAGATTAGCAAAGGCAAAACTAAAAACCATCCATAAATCCACCAATAAAAGACAACCACGGATAACATGATATGAGAAATCATTCTTACCTTTGTAAGGTGTCCCCACAGTTGTTGCATATACATTCTTTTCATATTTCTTCAAACGGTCTTCTAAATTGTGAATCTAAAAATAATAAATATTCAAACCATAAGATTCATATGGAAACCATATGTAAGAAAAAAAGATTGCTGTAGCCACTAGATTTTTTTTTTTTTTAGAGACGGGGTCTCGCTCTTGGTCAGGCTGGTTTCGAACTCCTGACCTTGAGCTATCCACCCGCCTCGGCCTCCCAGAGTGCTAGGATTACAGGCGTGAGCCACCGCGCCCGGCCTGCCACTAGATTTTTTGATGGTTAAGATAGAATATATACAACTAATTGATCACAACCAGTTACAGATTCCTTTGTTCCTTCTCCATTCCCACTGTTTCACTTGATTAACCTAAAAAATATGTATGAAATTTAAAAAAGATAGAATATAGGCAAATAAAATTCAAACAAATTAACACCAAAAGCACAGACAACAAAAGAAAAAATACATAAACTACATATTACTAAAATTAGAAACCTTTGTGCATCAAAGGACACTATCAAGAAAGTGAAGACAACCTACAGAATGGGAGAAAATATTTAATATTTGCAAATCATATATCTGATAAGGGATTTGTATCTAGAATATATAAATAGCACTTACATCTCAGCAACCAAAAGACAACCCAACTAAAAAATGGGCAGAGGACTTGAACAGACATGGTTCCAAAGAGCCAACAAGCAGATAAGATGCTCAACATCATTGGTCATTAAAGAATTGCAAATTAAAACCACAAGGAGATACTACATTGTTTGAAAGAACCAACAAGGAAATAAAAGATGCTCAAAATTATTGGTCATTAGAGAATTGCAAATTAAAACCACAATGAGATACTACTTTATACTGACTAGGATGGCAATAATCAAAAAACCTGTTTTTGAGGATGGGGAGACACTGGGGTCCTTACACTTTGTTGATGGTAATGTAAAATGATACAGCCACTATGGAAAACAGTTTGGTAGTTCTTCAAAAGGTTAAACATAGAAAGAATTACCATATGATCTAGCAATTTCACTCCTGGGTGTACACCCAAAATTACTGGAAACAGGTGTTCAAACAAAAACTTGTAAACAAATGTTCCTAGCAGCACTGTTTGCTATAGTGAAAAAAAATGTGGAAACAACCCAAATGTCCATCAATTGATGAATGGACAAAATGTAGTGTATATCTATACAGTGAGATCTTATTCAGCCATACAAAGCAATAAAGTCAATACTGATAAATGCTACAACATGAATGAATCTTGAAAACATTAAGTGAAAAAAGCCAGACATAAAACGTTCATGTGTTGTATGATGCCATTTATATGAAATACCCAGAATAGGCAAATCCATAGAGACAGAAAACAAATTAGTGGTTGCCAGGGGTTAGCGGGAAGAGGTAGTGGGAAGTGACTGCTTACTGGATGTGGGTTTCCTTTTGGGGTGATGAAACATTCTGGAACTAGATAACGGTTTCACAACATTATAAATGAACTAAATGTCAATGAACTAAAGTAAATGTCAATGAACTGTGTACTTTAAAATGATTACAATGATAACTTTTATGTGTATCTCCCCACAATAAAAATAACTAATACAAAAATTGTTACACTAAGATAGTTTTTGAGATTTGAGGATGTTAAAAGAAGAATTTTAAAGCAGTGATCTTGAGAATAGATTTAAAAAGCTGAACCACTGGGGAAACAGAAAAAGAGTTAAATTGGGACTTAGTACCTATTTTTATGAAATTTTAAAAAATATTATGAAAAATTCAAACATATTCAAAGAAAGTATAGTACAATTAATGCCTATATACCCACCTATCACTCAGTTTCCACAATATCAAGATTTCTGTCTGTATGAATTTTAAAAGAACTGGAAAATCCCTGGAGATGAAGCCTTCAAACTTAACCTCATGACTTGAGCCATTATGTCTCCAGAGTTTAGAAAAAGAAATTACTAAAGATTATGCACCACATGTACTGGTGTGTGCATACTTGTGCATCCTTGAAGAAGTACATACATGGTCTCATTTAAATTGTGGACATATATTGTCCATGGACATATACTGTCCATGAATAACATATGGACAAATCATATTAAATTAGGAAAATTTAACCACTTGGAAAAATCTTATCAAAGATTGATGTCAATGTATTTTTTTCTCTGATAAAAATAACTTCTTTTTAGAACTTAAATTATACAAATTATACAAACACAAATTGTTATCCAAAATGTTAAGCACTGGAAATAAAGCAATGAAAATATTCTTGTTTAAATATATGTGATCATGAATTTATGGAGATAGGCTCTAGCACCTTTGGATTTGGAAATAAAATTTCTCGTGTAAGACACAAGAATATCCAAGTACATGCTAACATAAATTTAGTTCAAAATAAAAGGCACCAGTTAGGCTGTACCTGTTCTCTGAACTCTTGCTCTTTCAATTTTGAATCACTGATTAGAGTCGTCTTCTGTGCTAATTGTGTCTGAAAAAACAAAAAGTCAAATCTGAAGTACATATGGGTTTCATTATTGCATGACACATTTCTGTACTGCTTCGAAATTTTTCCTTGTTAAAACAGCCTCTTTATGTTTTAACTTATAAAATGGAATGCTCCTAAAATGCACAACCTTCAGTGAAATTAAAGGAGAATTAGTCTTACCTGTAGCTCCATAATTGTTACCTGAAAATGGAAAAGAAAAAAAAAATGAGCATATACAACAAAATCTGTAAGTAAAGAAACAATAAAATAGAATAATATAAAAATACAAGGAAATAAGAAATCAGTGCTCTAGTTTTAACGGAGTGGTCAGATTTGAGATAAGGCAACTTTAAATATTTGCTTTTAAACAAATGTTCTACTTTGTTATACAAAATATTATAGTACAAATACACACAAACATAGGTAAACATAGACAAAAAAACAAAACAAAACTGAAGGTCACTTACCAAACAACTAACAATGATTATTACCACTTGGGAAGGGAGGTGCCCACCAAGGAGGGTTTTATTCTGTATAGTTCTGTATTATCTCTTTTACAACAAGAATATGTTCTATTATTTGTATAATTGTAAATAATTAAAGATTAACATCTATTTAAAGCACATAAACCCTTTAGGGAAATTTCTAAAGCACTATTTCTGGGAATCCACTCTGAGCTGTAATCACAAATTATTTTTCATGAAACTCACACTGATAAGCAAATTAAGATATCTAGAAGCACCAAAAAATGCTCAAGAGGAAAAGGATAAAAACTCATGAAAGGCCGGGCACGGCCTCATGAAATTACGTGGCTCACGCCTGTAATCCTAGCACTCTGGGAGGCCGAGGCGGGAGGATCGC
>VBSM01002035.1:103087-114384 GCA_008086735.1 Cheirogaleus medius | reverse complement strand
TTAGTAGAGACAGGGTTTCACTCTTGCTCAGGCTGGTCTCGAACTCCTGAGCTCTAACAATCCTCCCACCTTGGCCTCCCAAAGTGCTAGGATTACAGACGCGAGTCATCATGCCCAGCCTATACATAAATTTTTTACATTGACTACATGTTGAAATGATACTCTTGGGTTTATTGGGTTAGTTAACATCTATTACTAATAAAGTTCACCTGTTTCTTTTTATTTTCAATGGGGCTACTAGAAAACTTTAAATTACAATGTGGCTTGCCTTATATTTCTAACAGATGTAACAGGCCATGAACCGGTAAGTAAAATAAACAAAAAGAAAAAATATATATATTTCTAAAAGACAGTGCTTGTCCAACGCACAGGAAGGGGATTGGGGAAGAGTCCACGCCATTCCCTTGCTTACCCTCCACTTCCTACACACTTGCTCTACTACTCTAAGCCTGAAGCTTAGTGGACAATATCCTTAGTTTCCCTAATACACAGTAGATTATGAAGGAGGAACCATGTCAGAGGGCCTACAGTTACCTGTCTCCCTTTTCCCTCACACCTCCACCTACAGAAGTTTGTCATGACCCTTGAAAAGTCTATTATCTGCTACCCTACACATCTAGAGACAGAGAAGTAGGTTACCAAAGGGAACTCCAGAGCTCTGGCACAGCCCTAAAAATGAAACTCCCTGACTTGATTACCCATGATAAATAACTTGCCTTCCCCAAGTTCCTTTCTTAGGGAGAAGTGTTTTTTTAAATAAAGTATATGAAGATAATGAAGAATCACTGCTCTACCACTCACTATATAGTTTTAGAGAAATCACTTCACTATGCTGAACTTGCTTTTCGTTCTGTCAAAAACAAACAAACAAAAAAACCAAAAGATAGAACTAAACTAACTTTCGTGTATCTTTCAATTCCAACATTCTCTAGGCATTCAAGAAGTAATAAGATTTTTTAAAACTTAGCACATGTATACTCTATGGAAGTATAAGAAAATGCAAAATTATTTAAGTCTTTTCATAATGAGATTTAAAGCCCCAAAATTACAAAAGGTAGCATTTATAGGTATGTGTCATATCCTGGAATTTTTAGCCATTTCAATTACATTTAAAATAATTTTTATTAGAATCTCTTCCTGGCTCAGACTTCTATTGCTGACATAGTCCGCTGAGGCAGGATTCTCTGATTCATGCATTCTTAATCGTCAAATGTTTCTTGGCATACAGTGAAATAAGGCTTGGAATAACTAAAGAATGTGTAACCCAACCAAGAATAATTTACATTGTTTTACTTTTGAAAATGTTCTTAGAGTCCAAAGTATTCACTAGCATTCATCGTTTATCTTCACAGCACATCTTTATAGTTTATCCTACTCTACTAAGGGCAATGTGGTAGTGGGATATCATACTAATGACAATTTGGCATTATTAGAATAAGTACTTTGAACTAATCTTCTACTAAATATAAAAGATTTGGTTGATGCATTCCATTTTGTTCTCCGTCTCTTTTCTCCCTTGAGACCAATAAAAACCCAACAAATTCAGTAGGGATGGAGTAAAGTTAACTGGCCCACCCAAGAAGATACCAGCTAAGTTAAGCAGCCACACTCAGACACACACTAACTATCCCATTACCTAGACTTCACACAAGCACAAGCTCTCAATTCTTAGTCTGTTTCTCTCACAATTCAGTATGAATCTATGAGGAAGATGTGAAGGAGAATCTATTTTTCCTGTTAGTAACTCACTGTTGCTTTAATATCAGCAAGTGGACTGTACTGCCCGGTTAGCAGAATCTGATCAGGAAACTACAATCCTGGCAGAAATCAATCAGACTTTATAAATCTGCATATACTATAAAAGTACTAATATATTATTATTATATAATATTGAGCCCCCAAAACACCCTTTATATTAGAAAAATAGGAAATCTGCAGCGCTATCATGAAATCTATTATAGCTAAATTTCAAAAGTGAAAGAGAGAGAGAATATAAGGTACATCAAGGATTTCTTCATATCTTCTGGCTGTTCTTTTTAGATCGTCATCTTTCTCTGCAATTTTTTTATGTAACTGATTTGTCTCTTCTTGATGGCTTTCCAAAAGTTCAGCCTCCACCTCCTGGGCCTTATCTAATAAATAAAAATGAACACATATACACAAGAACACACATTAGTCAAGAGTTAACATTTATATTCCAATTTCAGTAAGAATTATCACTGCAAATTAATTTTGATAAAATATAATTTTATATCAGCATTTCAAGATGCTTAATGAGACATCTAGCCCACCAGTGATCAAATGTACCCTCTCCCTGAGCAAAAGCTCCCATTAGAGAACATTCTTGGGCAAGGATCATTTATTCTCCAGTTTAATAACTTAAAGCACGTATAGCAAGTGCAAAAAGAGTGGGCTTAAATTATACTCTCTACTGATTCATTCCTTACTGAATTTAAAGTTTTACTTACTGATAGTTTCTTTTATGGTCATTTCTAGCTCCTGTTCCTTTTGTGCCAGCTGTGTATTAAACTCCCTCATCAGCTGTTTTAATTTGGAATTGTGCTTCAATTCAAGATCTTCCTGCTCCTGTCTGGGTAACAAAAATGTAAAGAGTTAACTGCTGCCACACAAAGAACAAGTTGCAAAGAGTTACCTGGTCTTCAAAACAGTACATACAGTGTGCTCTCACAGGTATGAAAACACTTTTAAGAGAGAGAAAGAGAGAGCACATGCACATGCACGTGTGCATTCCAGGACAGAAAACTTCTGCAGGAATATGTAATCTATGATTACCTCTAGGGAGCTGTCCTGGGGACTGGATAATTTTTACTTTTCACTTTAAATTTTCACCATATACATCTATGTTATATGTTTCACCATATACATCTATGTTATATGATAATAAATGATAGTAAAGCAAAAAGAAAATAATTACTTGGATATATACCTTAATAATCACAATCTTACATATAAGAAAAGGTTTTTCCTCCCTAAATGGACATGGAATAACAATGCCTCTTGACCA
Organism: Cheirogaleus medius; assembly: GCA_008086735.1. Classification (NCBI taxonomy): domain Eukaryota; kingdom Metazoa; phylum Chordata; class Mammalia; order Primates; family Cheirogaleidae; genus Cheirogaleus; species Cheirogaleus medius. The sequence continues at coordinate 111,359 of VBSM01002035.1, read as the reverse complement.
AATTGTTTTTATTTTTCATTATATTTTATTTAGCTTATCAGATTTACGTTTAATACTTTTAGTAGGTGAAACTTATCCAAATATTTAAAATAACTGTATTAGGCACTAAAAAGAGGCTTAATTAAGGAGGACTGCTTTAAAAATATTCATGCTGAAATAAAACTTACTTGATTTTCTCTTCTATTTCTTGTTCACATTCTTTCTTTAGTATATCCAATTCTTGCTGATGCTCCTTTCTTAACATTCGGAGATCTTTCTGTAATCTCGTAATCTCCTTGCTCAGTTTCTGTTTCTCCCGCTCTGCACCTGCTAATTTAAACTCTAGGTCATTGTGCTGGGCTTCCGTGTTACTAAGCAATTTGGGTTGGAGCACATGTGATTTGGACTTTTCTTCAGTACTTTCTTCCAAAACTTCGGTGGGATTATTTTTTCCATCCGTCTGTTGTTGTAAAGCCTGTAATTTTTCATATTTTGAGGTCAACTCTTCCATTTCAGCTCTATGTACTTCCTTCTCTCTTACTAAGTGGGTATCCAGTTCTTTTATCTTTTGCTCCAAGATCTGACAGGTTAGTTCCTTCTCCTGGAGGGTTTTCTGGACAACATTTTCCAAATTTTGCCTTGCCCCTATGTTATTTTTACCTCCCTCTTCTTCTACGTGCTGGGATGCCATCAAGGAATATTTCTTGTTTTTTCCCTCAAGTTCTTCTTGAAGATGATCTATTATAACTTGATCCTCATGTTGCTTTGCTTCAGCATGATCCAACTTTATTAAGAGCTCCTGGTATTTGTGTTGCATTTCAGAATGAGAAGAAACTGTCTCTTCTTTTTCTTGCTCTAGCCTCTGCAATAGCTGTTCTTTTTCAGTTAAATTTCTTTGTAAAACACTGATTTTTTCTTCATATGTCTTCTGCATACAGCCTTGGGAATCTGCTTCTTCTTGCTCAGTACATGTTTCCACATTTTTTGCTGATCTGGGTACAATTGGTGCTTCTGATTGTGGTGAACTTTCCAGTGATTTAAGTTTTTCTTCCAAGATGTGAACTTCCCTCTCTCTTTCCTGCAATTTTGCATTTAGCTCATTCAAATGACTTTCTGTACCTTTTTTATATTGCTGTTCTTTCTCTTCCATTTGAGATAACAACTGCTTCTTAATGGCAGCAATTTTTTGTTCGGCTTTTTTCTTCAGTTCTGCTAATTTTGTTGCACTTTCTAACTCAAGTCTACTTTCCAGTGCCTGTAACTCCTCTTCTTTACTTTTCACACTTAAATTCACATGTTCCAATTCTTTCTTCTTAGTTTCAAGTTCAGCTTTCATGGAAGACACTTGCTTTTCAAGTCTTAAAACATTTTCTTCAGCATCTTTAACTCTGTTGTCCTTTTCTTCTCCTAACTCTTGAAAACGTTGAAGTTTCTGAACCAATTCTTTCTGTTCAATATCCTTTTGTTGATTGTAATTTTTAAGAACTTCATTTAAGGACTCAATTTCATTTGTTTTCTGGGTGATACGGTCCTCTAATTCCACAATTCTTGCCGTTTGAGTCTTTAACTCAGTTTCTAAATTACATTCCTTTTTCTCCATCTTGCTCTTATCTTCCATTTCACCCTTTAAACATTCAAATCTTTTATTTTGCTGGTCAAGGTCTTCCTTCAGTGAATTTATCTTCTCATCCTTTTCATGTGCTTCCTTTGTTTTTAACTCAAGCAGCATCTGCAATTCTTTAATAGTGTTTTGATATTGTGTAAATTTTGACTGTGCTTTCTTCTTCCATTCTGAGAATTTGTTGGACCAGTGATCTACCTGTTCAAGAGCAGAAATTTTCTCTTTATACAGAGTATCAACTTTCAAAGATAAATCCAGCACCTGATCTAGCAATTCACGTTTTTCTTCATCATATTGCTTACTTAGTGATGAAATGGCTGCTTCTTTCTCAGTTAGGCTGATACTATTTTGAAGTTGAATGTTCAAATCAGTTAGTTGTTTATTAAGATTGCTAATCTCAGTTTTTCTTTCTTTAAGCTCTTCTTTCATCAAGGTGACAGCATTGATGTTTTCGGACAACTCTTTCTTCAACTGTGTGATACAAGACTCCTTTTCAGAAGCAGCCTGTTGCTGATTGCCTCCTTCCTTCTGTAGGGCTTCTTTTTCTGTTACAAGACCATCAATATCAGCCTTCATGCTCTTAATTTGATTTTCTTTTTCTTCTAACTGATGGGTAGCCTGTTGAAAAGAAGTATTTAGCATATTTTGCTCCTCTGTTAGCTGTCTAAGTTGTGCTTCTAAATCAGAAACTTTGCAAGTTTTCATTAATAGTGCCTCCTTAACTTTACTTGTGTGGTGTTGACAATGGGAAATCCTAGAGAGAATGGCATTTGTTTTACTACTACTAATGTTGATCAGCTCATTTGTTTTAGCTTCCAACAAGGCTTCAGTTTTCTTACAGTAAATATTTAGCTGAATTGCTAGTTCTTCAGACAGTTTTTTGAATTCCAAGTTTTTGTCCTCTAGGCTTTTCTTACTTCTTTCTTGTGAAGATTTCAGACTCTGGAGTTCTTCAACTGTGGTTTTCAACTTATCAGTCAACTCAGAAATCTTAAGCTTATCTTTTTCTGCCAGCATCTTCAGTTCAACTAACTGCTCTTGAAGAAAAGTGTTTTCCTTCAGAGAATGAATCAAGTCAACCTCCAGCTTTTCAAGTTGTGCTTTCAGTTTAGTCTCATTTTGTGAGAGAGTATCGATATGAACAGACTTTTGCTTTACTTGTTCCTGTAATTCATTTAATGTTGTATCCTGCTTAACGCCCTCTTCCTTCAGCCACATTATTTCCTTGTTCATCTCTTCTTTTTCACACCCAAATATGAGGATCTTTTGCTTCAATTCTGCTACTTCTTGTTCTTTCTCCTGTAACTGCATTTCATGTTTTTCCTGAAGTTCTTCAGTTTGCTGATTAAGTTTCTTTTCCCAAATTGATATGACATCATCGAGTTCTCGCCGATGAACCTCGGTAAGGCTTTCTATTTGCTCCTTTTGGTTTGTTTCCAGTCTTGACACTGCATCATTGATTCCAGCTGAGTTAGCCTGTGCCATTTCCAACACTTTGGCACTGAACTGTTTTTCTTTCTGACTAAGCTCTAGAACAGTATTTTCAAGCTCTTTTTTAAGTTTGGCTTCCTGATCCAACAATTTCTTCTTTAACGTTTCTTGCATCTCCTTTGATTTCTGCTTAATTTTTTCCATCTTTTTTTCTTGATTTTTAAATTTGGTTTCATATTCCTCATGCAAAATACGAATACTGTCCTCCTTGGCTGACAATTTCTGTGTGACTATCTCAATTTCTTTGCTCTGCCCTTCTCTCATTTGTAAAATTATATTTTCCTTTTCCATCAAGATTTGCTTTATCTGTTCCTGCTCTTTGTTATTATCTTTAAGTTGGGACTCATACAGTTCGGTTAAAGATTTTATTTTTTGCTCCATTTCACTATTCTGGTTTTCAAGTTGCTGCATTAAGTCCTGCACCTGGATTTTGTGAGCATCTAACTCAATATAAATATCTTTCTTTTGTGTTTCAACTTCAGCTATCTGCTTGGTAAGAAGAATTCTTTCTGTTTCCAAATCCAACAACTTCTGCTGTAATTGGGCCAACTGTTCCTCATATGCTTTGGTTTGCTCATCTGTGGTACACTGGTATGACTGAAACAGATCCAGCTTAGCAGATGCCTTCTGGAGTTCCCCTTCAGATCTTTTAATATCTGCCTCTAAATTATCTACGTGAGCCTGACGCTGTTCCAGATGCTTGTCCTTTTCCATCAAAAGAAGCTCAAGTTGATTAATTTGATCTTTTAATGCCTTCTCAGTTCTCTGGATGGATATCTCATGTTCTTTAATGATACTGTCAACTTCTTGCTGGTGATGATTTTTCTGTTCATCCACCTTGGCCTCTAATTCCTGTTTCATTTTATCTGTTTGATCCTTTAGAACAGAAAGTTCCCCTTCTAGCTTTTGACGGGCTTTTAATACTTCTGATAGTTCAGAAGATAATGATTCCAGTTCTGTTTGCTTCACATCAAGCTTTTCTAAAGTCTTTTCATTCATCTCTTCTATGTGGGCCTGGAAGAGAATCTCTTTGTCTTTCAACAATGTTTCTTTTTCTTGCTCACACTTTTCTCTAAGTTTTTCCATTTCAGTCTGATGCTGTTGCTTTAAGACTTGGAGTTTTTCAGTCCAAAGGTTATCCTGCTGATGCTGCAGGCTTTCTAATTCTGTCTTGTGTTTTTCAACCATGATTGCAATTTCTTCATTGTGCTTATTTTTTTCAGCTTCCAAATGAACAGCTAAATCTTTTGATTGATTTTTGCTTTCTTCTAAGCTTTTTTCCAAAGAACTTTCCAATTCAAGAATTCTCTGTTAATGAAAATGGATGTATTTTTATTAAAGTACATACTTATTTATTAGCAGTGATATACAGACATGATGTCTACCACCTACCCACAGATTAAAATTTAGATAAATAGCTTTACATACCATACCAAACACTAGAAATGACAAAGAATTTGTGTTCGATTACTAAAGGAATCATATAACAAATCATATAACAAAGAAACGATTATATTTTTAACACAACTCATAATTCCAGATTCTTTTTACTTATTGGAGAGTCAAAAAAAAATTAAATCATAAAATAGATAATAGTAACTTTGATAAGAAGATGGATCCCCGCGCCCCCCTTCCCGTTTTTACTTTAAGGCCTACAATAGTATTTTATTACTTATGAAAGAAAAAGAAATGTATCTGATTTATCCACCCCTAAATTATTTAGGGTTTTTTTTTTTTCAAAAAGAAGGAATCTACACAAATTTTACCAAAGACAACAATTATCTCATGAAAATATAATCTTGACTCTGAAGGAAAAACTTAAGAAAGGCAGAGCTATAGAATGTCAGAGCTGGAAAGGTCCTAAAGACCTTTCCCTAAATATAATCTCTTCATATGACAAGTGAGAAAATTAAGGTACAATTAATTCACAAAGCTAACAAGTAGAAGACCTAGGTTTCTAGGTGCCCATTTCATTCCACTATGTCATTACCTTTTATAAGTGTAGGTAATGAAAAAATAAAGCACAGTTTAGAACTATGGGTAAGAAGTATGACTGTTTCACTATCTAAATCAGAGCAAAAAGGCTAAAGAAGTCTAAATAACATCAGTCGGTTTTAAACCAGGTCATACATTTCAAATACCGCTAAGGGATGGACCAGGGAGCCTTAAAGATGTACACACTGAGACATATATATGAATATGTTCATTATAGGACTATGTTTAATAAGAAAAAATTCAGGAAAACTGATATGCAAAAGAAGGGCACTGATGCAACTAAACTGTCATATAAGCAGAGAATGGATTATGTTCAGTACATGACATAAGATAAAACTGGACAAACAGGAAGGTGTCAGGGCAAGTGCTGCCTACAAAGTGGAGCCACCTCCTAGAGAGAAAGGGTGAGTAAGCAGTAGAGAGGAGATGCTGCAGAGCCTGAGTAAGAAGAAGCAGCGTGAGTGGCTGATAGAAATACAGCCAGCTAAAGACAGAAGCAGGAGTACCAGGTACCAAACACAGAGCCCAAAGCCAAATCCACTCCCATGAATACCTCTTGCTATCTAAAAATGAAGCACATGTATACCTAACTCTAATCCAGTAAAACAAAAGCTTCTTTGAAACTTTATTGACCAGAGAGATAACAAAAGTTTTCATATGCAAATAATTTCACAGCTCCAGAACCTGAATATTATTTAAACTTACAGTTCTATAAGTCTCTGCTTCTTGCTGAAGGTCCCGAAATTTATTTTCACTCTCTGTAAGGATTGCTTTTTTCTGCAACTCTAACTCTTCCAGGGCCAAAGATTCTTGCTGTTCTTTTTCTTGGGTAATCTTCAAATATTCTGATTGACTCTTTTCCTGCGTCAAAAACAATTAAGACCCACATACATCTTAGACCTTAGACACACATACATCTTCAGCATTCCCAAAGAACTTCCACAGGAATCATTCATTTGATCTGCTCCCAGTCCTGTGAAGTAGACAGTATCATCATCTGTCTCCTCCCATGCTTTAGTCTGCAGAAATAAGGCACTGTGGCTTTTCCAGTGGGGTCTGCCAATTACTATTAATATGAAAAATTTTGTTGCAGTAACCCTTCCACTATGTCTGCTATTTTCCCACTAGTTAAAATGTTTTCCAAAACACTGCTGAATGTGAAGGATCACACAACTGCTGCTACCTCTTCTCTATAACAGATTTTGGTATTTCCACTCTACGTCTAGAAACTAGATTTTAAGTTTATACAATTTTCGAGAAACACTTCATTGCAATAGGGAAGCCCATATGGAAAACCAAATCAAAATCAGAAGATTACTTATGAATATATGGATAAGATCAAGTAAATATCTATAAAATAAAGCCTACGTAACTCTTTTTAGACGATCTGGGCTCTATCACCCCATCAATCCTGAAAAGCTTCTCTGAATGTCCTTATTACATACCAATATTCACATTAAAAGTGTTTACTGTTTTGAGAAGAAAAGCTCTGGAGAGTACTTTTAACAGTAAATTAACACACTAAGTGTTAATTTCTTAATTAAATTCCAATTAAGAAAAGTGTGCTTATCTATACCTATTGCTTAGGGTAGATACTGCCAACGGTAATTATTTTTAGTTCACCATACTCTGGCGAAGCATGCTGGTTTAATAAAACATATTATGAGCAGACTGATAAAATCTTTCCATAACATCAATTTTTAAATGTCATTTTAAAGATACTATATATTCCCAGCACTTTGGGAGGCCAAGGCAGGAAGATCACTTGAGCTTAGGAGTTTGAGATCAGCCTGGGCAACATGGTGAGACTCTGTCTCTACAAAAAAAATTTTTTAATTAGCTGGACATGATGGTACATGCCTGAAGTCCCAGCTACTAGGGAGGCTGAAGCAGGCGGATCGTTTGAGCCAGAGTTCAAGGCTGCAGTGAGCTATGATTGTGCCACTGCACTCCAGCCTGGGTGACAGAAGGAGATCATCTCTAAAATAAATAAATATACTGTAGTGTTTAATGTAAACTACATTTTAAATGCATCTCTATATGTCTATAAAAATAAAAGGAAATTTTAATAGTCTGTTGAATTAATAAAAGGGCAAGCACAGGTGCATGCACGTGTATTTTGGTCTTTCTACTTGGAATATATCTGAATATATCAGGTCCCAGAACACAGTATTAACAAGGTCAAAGTTCAAGGCTCAGTGTCCCAAAAGGCCAATTACCCCAGCATGAAAACCCATAGTAGGTCTTTATGCCAGGCATTTTTAGCACTATTCCTGGTTTCTTTATGTCCCACTTTGTTCCTTAATTTCCAGGCCCCTAATTTTAATTTATGTTGTTATCGAGAACCCAGATATAAAACCATCATCATATTGCCGTCTGATCTTTGACAAAGCAGACAAAAAAAAAAAAAACCAACACTGGGGAAAAGAATCCCTATTCAATGAATGGTGCTAGAAAAATTGGATAGCCACATGTAGAAGACTGAAACAGGATCCACACCTCTCACCACTCACAAAAATTAATTCACGATGGATAACAGACTTAAACCTAAGGCATGAAACTATAAGAATTCTAGAACAAGAGATTGAAAAAACTCTTATAGAGATCAGACTAGGCAAAGAATTTATGAAGAAGACCCTAAAGGCAATCACAGCAACAACAAAAATAAATAAATGGGACCTGACTAAATTAAAAGTTTCTGCACAGCCAAGGAAACAATCAACAGAGCAAATAGGCAACCTGAAGAATGGGAGGAAATATTTGCATGCCATACATCTGTTAAAGGGCTAATAACCAGAATCTACAAAGAACTCAAGCCAATCAGCAAGAAAACATCAAACAACCCAATTAAAAACTGGGCAAAAGACATCAACAAAAGTTTTTCAAAAGAAGATAGATTAATGGCCAATAAGCATATTAAAAAATGCTCAACGTCTCCAATCATCAGGGGAATGCAAATCGAAACCACAATGAGATATCACCTAAGAATGACAAAACAACAGATGCTGGTGTGGATGCAGAGAGAAGTAGACCTACCATTTGATCCAGCAATCCCTCTACTTGGTATTTACCCAAAGGACAAAAAGACAATTTATAAAAAAGACATTTGCATTCAAATGTTTATAGCAGCAAAATTCACAATCACAAAGATGTGGAAACAACCCAAGTGCCCATCAATACATGAGT
>VBSM01002035.1:65396-100891 GCA_008086735.1 Cheirogaleus medius | reverse complement strand
AAAACAAAAGCAAATCATAAACAAAGTCAACAAATACAAACTGAGAAAACTGTCTGAATAAAAGCACCTTATATCCAAGAGTTAATTCCCACTATGAGTAAAGACCTTCCACAAATCAATAAAAGACCAAACAGCTCAATAGAAAAATGAGTCAAAGATTTGGTTGGGTAACTCAAAGAGAAAAATTACAAATTCCTCTTAAATATATAAAAATATGTGTATCACACTGGTAAGAATTATGCACATCAGAAAAACAATGATTTTTTTCTTTTTTACTTATAAGCTTGAAAAGATTAAAAAGTTAGATAACACCATCTTTGTGAGGAGGGAAAACATATTCTAATATTAAATACATTGCCTATGGGAGTGTAAATTGTCCTCTATAGAGCTTGTAGCAACCAAGTAAGAATTAAAAATACATATGATTTTTCCCCAAGTAATATTCCACTTCTAGGAATCTATCCTAAAGAAATATGTACATGAGCAAGTATGTATAAGGATATCTACAATTTGTAATAGCAAAAGGTAAAAACGATCTAAATATCCATCAATAGGAGACTGATTAAATTATGAGACATTCATAAAATGAAGCCTTGAGCAGCCTTTAAAACAAATGGGGCATCATTATGAATTATCAATTATCAATAGATAAATAACAATCTCCCAGACAGATTATTAAGTGGAAAATCAAAATATAGAAAAACATACATAACATGCTTTTGTGTTAAAAAAAAAATTAAAGAGGAGATTATAAAACATAAAAGAGAAATCATATGCAGAGAATATCTCTGGGAAGTATATTCAACAAAAGAAAATAGATTTCTTTGGGAAAACTAGGGGGCTAAAATAGAGGAGAACTTTTTCATTGTATACTTTTTAACTTTTTTGTTTTTCTTGAAACAGGGTCTCACTCTGTCACCAAGGTTGGAGTATAGTGACACAATCACAACTCACTGCAGCCTTGAACTCCTGGGCTCAAGCGATCCTTCCACCTCAGACTCCTGAGTAGCTGGGACTACAGGCGCAAACCACCATGCCGGGTAATATTGCTTTTTTTTGTAGAGACAGGGTCTCACTATGTTGCCCAGACTTGTCTTAAATCCCTGGCCTCAAACAATCTTCCTGCCTTGCCTCCCAAAGTGCTGGGATTACACAAATGATCCACCATGCCTGGACTACTTTTTATCGTTTAATTTTTATACCATATGTCCATATTATTACCTTTCAAAATAATTCACTAATTATTTTTAGGTTGTTAGATTCCACAGTAACAGTACTTACCACATCATATGACTAATTATTTAAAAAATTAAAATACACTCAGGTGGTTACAGCTAAGGCTTGGTATATCCAATAATTGATCACAAACAATTTCTACTTTGCAAATTGTCTATAGTTCAGCATGAGAAAGGAAATATATGAAAACAATATAATTTGCCCCCCTCAATACCTGCTACGCACTAATAAGTAAAAGCATAGAAACATTACCAGGAGTTGTAAAAATAGACACTGCAACTAAAATCTAAGTCTCACCTATTCAGATCTCTAATTTATCTTGAGCCATTTAATTTTAGTGGACATAATCAAGAATACAAATGAGTCGGTAAAGGAATAGGGAAAAAAATGAGCAAAGAGTCAACAAAAGCAGATATGACAGGAGGAAAAATAGCAAAAACCAAAACAGAGAAAAATAGGTGAGGAAGGGAGCTGGGGGCACAGAGGGGTCATGATGATGATACGTTCACATTTCTGAATAACTGGAAATCTACAGGATTTTAAAAATTTAATTTCTAAAGGAGATCTTTTCAAAAAGCTATCTAATTTTAAAAACGAGGTCTATCTATAATTGTTAAGAGTAAGCAGAATATCACATAATACTGATCCTTTAAAACATTTAAACAAGGCCGGGGCGGTGGCTCACACCTGTAATCCTTACACTCCGGGGGGCTGAGGCAGGAGGATCTCTTAAGCTCAGGAGTTTGAGACCAACCTGAGCAAGAGTGAGACCCTGTCTCTACTAAAAATAGAAAAAATTAGCCAGCCATGGTGGTGCGCACCTGTAGTCCCAGCTACTTGGAAGGCTGAAGCAGGAGGATCACTCGAGCCCAGAAGCTGGAGGTTGCTGTGAGCTATGAGGACACCACTACACCCTCATCGGGGCAACAGAGTGAGGCTCTGTCTCCACAAAAAAGAAAAAAAAGAGAAATAAAAAACAAAACATTTAAACAATCTCTAGCCCCCTCAGTCACTTCCTCCCGCAAACACATACTAGGCAAGTACCTTCCTGGAAATTCTGTGGAAGAAATGCTACTAGAGCAGCTAAGCAACCTACCTTCAAGGAGCCTAGAGTCAGAAAGGCATAAAATAGTTCAGGCACATCTCAGTTTACAATGTGGCCCACTGGAGAGAAAGCAAAGCTTAAAAGGTTCCAAAGAATTATCTAAGTATTAAATTCATTTCTCTATCAAAGTGCTTTTCTACTATATTCTGAACATCATGAAATGGTCAAGACCTAAAATACAAATTAGGACATGCATAGTGGCACAGGCCTGTAATCCTAGCACTCTGGGAGGCCAAGGCGGGAGGATCACTTGGAGGTCAGGAGTTCAAGACCAACCTGAGTAAAAGTGAGACCCTGTCTCTACCAAAAATAGAAAAAATTAGCTGCATGTGGTGGCTTGTGGCTGCAGTCCCAGTGACTCGGGGGGCTGAGGCAGGAGGATCACTTGAGTCCAGGAGTTTGAGGTTGCAGTAAGCTATGATGACGCCACTGCACTCTACCCGGAGCAATAGAGTGAGACTTTGCCTCAAAAAATGAAATAAAATACAAATTAACTTTTCTTTGCCAAAGATTATAGGAAAAATAGACTTAGATTTCAAAAATGCTGTAACTCATTTCACTCCAGAATTATTCTTACTTTCATTATATCAACAACCTCCTGTTTCACCCGACTTAATTCCTGTTGAAGACTGATGCGTTCCTCCTCACTTGTTTTTTCCATAGCTTTTATTTGTTCATCCATTTCTGCCTTCATTTTTCTCCGTGCTTCTTCTGTTTTTTGGGCGGTACTCAAGGCTTTTTCAAGTTCCTCAAAAGCTATAACAAAAACAGTAGAAAACAAGTATCTCAAGAAATACTATCAATGAGCTAAAATGTTTTACATTCAATTTATGGAAACTAAAAGCAGCGGTAGCAGGACAGGTTAAAAAACTCATCATCGTTCTAAGCCAAGAGGTATTTCTGAGTTGTTTAACAAAACCACAAGAAATGGTCAGTCACTAACACCAGTTTGTTGTTGAGTTCCGGATTAGGATATTAAGACTGTTTATACGAATCTAAGCTCAGAAGTTTGAAAAAAAAAAATTAAGTTACTAAAGGTTCTCCATTCTCCTACCAGTGTCCTTATGGATAGCAAATTCAAAATGAAGACATGTCCCTACTTCTGTACTGTATAATTTCAATTGCTTGTCTGTTTGCTATATATAGTTCTTAACTTATCTATCATAAATAATTATATAATACTATTGTATACTCACAACTAGGACATTTTTAAGAACATAAAAACTATTGTTTGGCATATCTTATTTTTTAAAAACTTTTTAACCATATGACAAAAGAGTAGAGTTTTTATTTCTTTTTTTTAAGCATTTGTTGGCTAAATCACATATTTAAACAATGTATTTTGAATGAAACCTACTACTTGTATAAGTTTCAAACCAGGACTGTTTTCAGTTGACTAGAAAGAAATCTTTACCTGATTCAACAATATATAGAAAGGCACTACGGGCAGAGAGTTCTTGGGTGAAATAAGTAAGAATTCAGGCCTTGCAAAAATAATCATATTGGCTAGAGCAGTAAGGTCTTTAAGGAGGCCAAACAGCTTACTTATCACCAAATAAAATCAAATAGATGGTGCAACACCTGGGTAACTTGGCACCAAAAATACATATGTGTGTTTATGTATACTTGTATATACAAACAGCCCACAACTTAAAATTTTTTGACATAGACTTTTCAACTTTACAATGGTGCAAAAGCAATATGCATTCAGTACAGTACTCAACTTCCAATGGGGTTACATCTGGATAAACCCATTGCAAGTTGAAAATATCGTTAAGTTTCAACTTACGATATTTTCAATTTACAATGGAGTTATCAGGTTGTAACCCCATTGTAAGTCAAGGAGCATCTATACACGCATGTGTATTATGTTTATGTGTATATGTATGTGTGCATACACATATACATTTAGCATAATGATAAACTGATAATCCTACTGCTATTGCCATCCTAGATTATTTCCTTTTGTCTTCACAGAATAGAAATCCCCGGACTTCCCTTTATCATAGAAATAGACTATAAACAAAATTCAGTTTTCAAGATGGTTTTTCACCCTATCAAGAAACATATGTCCAGGGAGACAGTTCACTGACATATAGTATTTTTCACTTCCAGTGGTATAAGAAATGCAGGTCTTCAACCTATGGCATCACAGAAAAAAGGCCTTTTATTAACCACAACTTGGCTTAACACAGTGGTTTGGGCACAGGAATTGTATACATGAAGACAAACATCTATTCTAAAGCTCTTTCTTAATGGCAAACTACATTAGGTACAGAAAAAGGCAAGAGAAGGCTGAATCTGGTAATAACTGAGAAACACAACTTACTTTGCGCAACAGTTTAAAAAACAACTTCTCTGGCAACCATAATACCTTTGGTATAAAAAACATACCTATCCAATTTATTCATTTTGTATGTCCAAAGTATAAAACTGATGCTCAAATAAAGTCTAAAATTAAAAGGAATATTAATTACCTGAAATTATTTATAAAGATTCCTATTCTAACTTTACTGGTATTTGCCTGCAAACACCAAGATGACAATCCTTAAATATAAATATGTTAGAAAACAGAATATTTAAAGGAAAACGTTATCTTTGTTTTATTTAGATATTCTTTTACTACAAGTTCTAGTGTCAAGCACACAGAAATAATGAACTCTTGCTACTAACAAGAAATTAGTTTCTTCACTTAAAAATCAGTCAAGTAAAGTGACTAATTATGGGAAAGAGATTCTGGGACTAAGTGCTTACTGCTTAGTTTGTGTTGAAAGTTTAAATCTGGGAAAGAAAAATATGAAAACAAGAATAACAATATCTTTTAATGCTTGGATGTCATCAATACTTTATTATTATTATTACTATTTAGCATATAAAATTATATCTTAGCATTTTTAGGTACTACACAGAAATATCTTAAGTCAGTCTCTGGAGAAACTGAATATAGTTTTTACACTCTTCCAGCAAAACAGAGCTTAAATAAAAAACTTTTGTCAATTAAGCAAAATAAAACAAAACTTTATATAATAAATACCAAGTGAATTTTCTTCGTTTTCATTTTTAAAATTCTAGAATCCAGCACATATAAAAATAAATGCAGTGCTCTCACCTTTCCGAACAACGAAAAATCTAATGCCACAAGGTCCTACTTAAATATATTTTTCTACTATTAATAATTAAGTTTTCTAGCCACACTCAGTAAATTTTAGAATATTCTCCTATATATATTCTAACTTTAGTGTTTCTCCTACTAAAATAGTTTTCCTAAGTCACCTGATTATCTACCATATAATGATTAAAGCAGGATGGATTTGGTTCCATAGTTCTTTTCACCTAATTTTACTCTTCTCTCCTACTTTCCACCACCGTACCAGAAAACCAAATAAATTCACACCTAGAAAGAAACCTTTGAAATCTTTTAATTCAACATCCCCATTCAAATGCAGTAACTGAGGTATCCAAATTTTCTCTCAGGTGATAAGTCAACTTGAATATATAGGCTTCATGGTAGAACTTTAAAACTGGATTTAAGAAATGGTCCTGGGTGGCTCACGCCTGTAATCCCTATACTCCCTCAGGCGGGAGGATCACCTGGGACCAGGAGTCCAAGACCCCCATCTCTACAAAAAATAAAAATAAAATAAAAAAGAAAAAGAAACAATTTTTACCTTGCAATATTTCAAAAAACTAATAGTACTGACATTGATTGACACTGATCGAGCTCAACTGAGCAATATTGCTTACTAAACCAGAATTTCTGAACCAATCAATTACTAATGGCTTCTCACTCTCAACAAAATGCAACATGTTATACTTCTTTTTATTTATGTATTTATTTATTTTTAAAATTTAGTCAAATGCAGTAGTGATAAGGGGGAAAAGCAGTAGAACAAGAGTTCAATCTGTAACGGACTGTGAACAATCAAGTGAGATAACTCCCTACCTTCGGATCAGCCAACATGTTATACTCCTGACAGACACAAAAACTCACTGCTTTCCACCTCCATCCTGCTTTAAGGAAGTGTTAAGTATCCAAAAAGAAAAAAACAAAAAAGGCATAAAACACATTATATATATCCACATATAGAAAAATATTTCTAGCCCATTACGGATTCTACACTATATCACAAATGAAGCTACTTCCTCATAGGAAGTCTGCCTCCAACACCGAGTCCCATTTCAGTGTTTAAGGAAGACATACTGAGAGTTTACCTACTACTCAGAAACATCTCACCTTCCGACCTCACAACCAGCAGACACGGTAAATTGGCATCGTGGATTTTAATGTAAGAAAATTAAAGAAATATGTCCTGAACATCTAAATAATTTATCTTTCAATTATCAACAAAGGATAAGTGAGTGGGGAGAATAAAGCGTGCATCAGCCACAGCTGACAAGTCTTCTGCCGACATGCAAGAGTGCGCGGGGAACCACAGTCACGGCACACATCAACGGGAAGGCTAAGCACAAACTGCTGCAAAACGTTGCAAGAACACAATGTGTTCTTCCAAAGCAAAATTCAATGTATCTCAGGCAATTTTTATTTTTAAAAAATAAAAACACTTTGAAAATACTTCTAGGCAGAAATTTAATGAACCCTAAGTATAGTCCTCTGTCAGTTAATTAAAATGCAGGGCAGGCCTTCTATTGCTAGTGCCTCACTTTCCACTTCAGATGAGGTTGACTTACATCCATGGGAATTATAAAAATGGACAAATACTCACTATAAGAGTTAAATGAGAGAGGTTGGCAATCTACAGCTCAATAATCCACCCATTCATTCATCAAATACTTACTGGCTGTTTACCACCTGCAGAGCATATGCTAGGTATTGGGTGATAAAGAAAATATTTTATAAAAAGATAGTTATAGTAGTAGGAAGAGGAGGAGAATAAAGAACTAATCCTTAGATAAAGCTAGGAAGAATGTGGCATTGTTTTTTGCTTCTGTACCACCTTTCCCCACCTCATTCTGACCATCCCAATCAACCACTATAACAAATGCCAAAATTCTGAGGTTCTACATAGCATTACTATTTTCATGCACTGTTCCAAAGAACACTTTAGAATAAGGGTAACAAGACCCACTTCTATTCCCACTGCAGGGAATAAACAAAGATGCAGAAGTGTGGAAAGGCTGCCAACCTCTAGATTAACTGTTGATCCTAAGAAGCTGGTTAATGACATCAAGAAAGAATAAATAAGCCATTGTCTGTCTTTATCCCAGCAAAAAAGCTGCTAAAATGCATGTGGCATTAAGCTAAAAAAAAAAAAAATAGGTAGTACTACAAAATGAATGAAATGCAAATTAACAGAAAAAGCAACAAAAAGAATTTTGCCTATTAGAATTCCCACCCAATGCCTCTTTTGTAAATAAAATCAGAAGTCTAGAGCAGCAATTCTCAATGTATAGTCCAAAGATCTTGGGGTCCTGAGAGCCTTTCAGAGATCTGTGAGGTCCCCCCTTTTCCAAATACATGTCTGTATGACAGCAGATTTTCTTCATATATTTCAACCAAAATCACAACAGACTGAATGCAGAAACAGGCATAAAAATCCAGCTGCATTCTATGAAGCCAAACTACTAAATAAAAAAAAATGTAAAGCAAGGCCATTTCTCACACTAAATTTTATTTTGGAAAATACAGGTATATTTCATAAAAGTATTTATGCTAACATGCTATGTGTTTATAATTATTATTTTTAAATGAATCAAATATTTTTTAAATTTTCACTTGTAATTACTAATACAATAAATATCAATGCATATAACCCACATAAACAAAGCTCTTTGGAATCCCCAATAAGTTTTAAGAGTGTAAAAAGGTCCCCGAGATCAAAAAGTTTGAAAACTACTGTTCTAGAGCTTGCATAAATGAAAATAAAATACTACCACCTAGTGGCACATATTAAATAATAAAATGCTTATATAGAAATTGAGGCCTTCAGAAATTTAATATGACCTTTGCAATGGAAATCTACTTTATAAGCCACTCTCCAAAATACATAACAAGATTAATTCTATAAATTGACTATGCTTTAACATTCAAAAAATTTACAGATCTATCCAAATTTTCATGTACTCTTTACATACAAATTCATCTGTCAAATACCTTGAAAACATCAGGCAATCTTGAAAAATATTAAGCTAAAGCTAAGTAAATTTAATTAAATTGGAATATGATCCTGCACCTAGGAAATATGTTCTTCTAGTTGCCAATGCTTTCCAGTAACAGTGACATTGCTGGAGACATGAATAAATGCATTTTAAAATCCATTTAAAATAATAAATTTTTCCATCAGGTATTCATTTAGTGCCAATATATGTACATATTACTTATCTAACATGGCATACATCAAATCTATTTTAATTCATACTTTTTATTTTTTTTTTTGCCTGAGAAACATGGAATTTTCCCTGTAAGGCTTATTCTAAGTACCCATGATAAGAAAAAAAATAGCCCTTACCCCAGTCCTGTTCATACAAGGCTTGGGAAAGGCACCATGATTCACTTATTGGCATGTGTGGATGCACAAAAATAAGATGTTTTGTGAGACTTAAGACTCCAAGAAAATTTTATTACATAAATTATCAGCAACTAACGAAGCACTTAAGTACACATGTGATTTGGGTTTGTTATATAAAAATGCATAAATCTTACATATTATTTAAATATATAAACTCTATTACTCTATTTTAAGGGTCCTTCAAACATCAAATAAGTCCTACTGAATGTCTTGGTCATATCAGGCCTATACTAATGAATAAAAAACTTATTTCCTGCATAAACACAACATGACAATAAAAAAGCAAAGAATGTTATTAGTTAATCCAAGTTTTTAAAAGCAGCCAATCATATAAAACACACAACTTCAGCAAAGACAGGGTACATGAAAGGGAAAAGGGGTTTACAAAAGTTTGTGTACTCTGGAAACTTTCCTAATCCAAGAAAATATTTTATTCATTTTGCATAATCATAGGCAAGAACATTTTAATGGGAGGGCGGATTAACATTGTGGAGTGGGTTCTCTTTTGTAATGGCCAATACATATTTAAATCACTTAAAGGTAACTAACAAAAAAGACTAAAAGTTTATGGGTAAGAATGCATTCTGAGAAAAAAAAATCAAAGATATGGAATAAGCTATATCACAAAACTGCTAAATTATTCATAATGGCAAAAATACAAAATAATGTGTTGATCAATAAAGAAACGGTTACCAAGTAAATGATGTACATGCACTTTGACACAGCCATTAAAACAAGTTAGTACTTTAGCAACACGTCAAAGTATCAATATAGTGCTAAATGGGGAGAAAGAATATACAAAATTGTATGTATAATATTACTACAATAATATAAAAATAAGGATTAGAGAAAAGGCTAAATGGAAGTGTACTGAAACAACAGTGATGTGATTTTCTCTACTTTCCAATTTTTTGGTAATATATTTCATTAATAATTAGCCAGATACTCCTACCTCCTACCCTGGTTAACACACAAACACAACACACACATACACACAGAATAGCCAAGAACTACTGTGAACTTCAGTAACATGAACATTCTACATTGGTGCTGCACTGAGGATATAATTTTCTAGACAATTAGAAATATTACCTAGGACTTAAAATACAGCATTATGCACTTAAGCTGAACCACCAGACTTTTCCAAGTTTAAAATCTAGTTACTGGAAGATATGACCATCTGTTCTTAGGTAACACCTAGAAAGGAATACTACCAACAGTATTCCTTTGTAGACAGGTGCTTGTAATAAATATATTCATTGTTGGTTTACTTTGTTCACTAAAAGAAATAATTTTAACAAAACAAGAATGCTATACTATCATACTTTAAAAAATAGACCTAACATTTCCACTAGAGAAGAGACTATTTAAGTACTACAGATGGATGTACCATCCTGAAGTTGGTACATCACCACGTTCAGTATTTTGTGATAGAATTATTCTTTTTAAAATCATAGACATTCAGATTTCCACTGTCCTCCAACACATGGGAGGCATCACTGTTTGTCTAGAAAAAACATGAGGAGCAGTGCAATAGACTGTTTTCCAGGAAAAGTAGTGAGGAATGTTTTTGAGCTGATTTTGACATCCAGAACAAGTAAGCCAAAGGAATTAGTTATTTCTCTAATATCCACATGTCAAGAATTACTAACAATATCAGAGTTAAATTTTTTACAGTTGAAAACACATTAGGAGAATATATTTTCTTTGATAACAGCTTTTTGTAGACATATCTATTTCTAAAAATCTTAACAGCAGGCTATACTAATGTTAATGTTTCCTTTACAAGGCCAGCTCTTCTGTGTTTAGCCTTTGAATTTTAAATCTGAGAAAGAGGAAGAAAAATATTTAATAGACCAACAGAATTCTCCAGGAGCCAGATGATGTTCACAAACTATTTATGGAAACCCTCCTTCCTTTGCATTGACCTTTTCTTATGTTTTAGTACCTTACTAGAATTTTCCAAGTGGCATATGCACTTTACATTTGAACTAAGAACCATTTTTTATTAGAACAGTTCTGTTCAGACTCAACTAAGACCATCAAATGAAATACAGTTAGTGTACAAAACTGGTTTTCATTATAGATTCAAAAGGCAACATCTTCAATGTGGAACTCATTTGTTACAACTTTCTATCACAGCCTTCAATAATTATGAATACAAATGTAATTTTTAAAAATACCTATAAAAGCACTTGTAACTGTAATAACTAAAACCTTTCCAAAGTGAATGTATCTATTAAAAAATTACATCTCAATTCTTTTAGTATTATAAATTTTTAATATTTTGATAGTACTATAACAGAAAAGTTTCTCAACTATTAGGCTATCAAACATCTAAAACATATAGTTTTATAAAAATCACATTTAAAGACAAAATACAACTGTGTTTTGGAGAAGCAAGGGAAGGAAGGCTGTAGTACTAAAGATTCAACTAGAACAGTTTTCAGGAAAAATGTTATACTGCATGTGAATTAACTATATATTTTGTCTACCTCTTCCTCATTTACCCTTTTTAACTTGATATTTATGCATCAGTTTCTACCTCCTCAGAAAGTTCCAATTTTAACAGGAAATGTAATCCCCTGACCAACATTTTCTCTTTACTGCTTACAATAATCAACAAAAAGCAGTCCTAAAAATGAAAGGGCCTGATATGAGAAGCTGAGACTATGAATTAGGTTTCCTGTTCACTGAAAGCAATCCTGTTTAACAGTGTCTCACAATTCTCAAAATGCTTCAAGTAGGTTGTCAGAGATTATATTCTGAAAGATGATTTTCTATTAACTCTCTCTGAAGGAAAATTTTCTTAGGTTTAATGGGAACAAATTCATTAACTAAATTCCTCAACCACTTTATCCATAAAACAACTACAGGAGATGAGATATTTATGAGCATATGTATTGTCAACCAACTATTTCACTGTCATCCAGCCCCATTCCCCTCCTTAACACTTTACAATCTGGTTTCCAAAATCATTTCTCAAAACTGCATCTGGGAATCAAATCTTTAACAATCCTTTTCAAAGTCTTCATCCTGCTTCCCTGCTTCTTGAAACACCTCTTATATTCCCCCAAGAGGATAACCATCCAAAATTCCTATTGACTTTTTGAGGTAACTTCTGTTTTCTCATTTATTTTTCATTGCCAAACTCAAGAACTCTATGGTTAAGAGCACAGACCTTGGAGTCACAATGCCTGGATTAAAATCTTGACCATATACTAACTCTCTGTGCATAAATGCAGGCAAGTTACTTACCTCCTACATTCTTAGGTTTTCTTATTTGTAAAATGAGGATAATAACAGTACTATTTCACAGAATTGTAAGGATAAAACACAAGTAAACACAAGCAAAGCACTTACATAAGAGCCTTGCTAAAATAACCAAGTGTTGGCTAGCAGTAGTATTAACAGTAGCAGCAGTGGTAGTAGCAACAGCAGCAGCAAGTGATAAATAAGTGTCAGTAGTAACAGCTGCTGTTACTACTACCATTACTATTACAACTACTGTAAAACTTAGTCTTTTGGAGAAATCATCCTCTCTTACAGATTTAACCACAAGCTTCAACCCTAAGCTAATGACTCCTGAAAGATGGTCCAGTTTCTTATTTCCAAATTCCTACAAGTCAAATCCATTTGAAATGCTCAAGATTGGCTCAAATTCAAAGTAACTAAATAAACTCATCATCTCACTCCAATCCTCAACTTCCCCATTTAGATTTCCTGTTCTAACTTCACACTACTATTCATTCAGTCTCCTGAGCTCAAAACTTTGGAGTCATCTTAGATTCCTACTTTTCTTCTGCCCCTCCAAGTTGATCAGACACCAAAGTCTACAGATTCTACCTTTCCTCTCCTTCCCAGACCACCATCCTAGTCAAGGTAGCCAAAGATCATACAATCCCTCAAACCTGGATTTCTGTCTTTGCTTTTAAATTTGACTTCCCACTTCATTTCTTTTCTACATAAAACACTAGCTTCCATCACATTATGCTTTCCTATTACTGGTTTCCTGCTGCCTTATATACCAAAGTCTAAACTCAGCTACTCACCTTTTAATATTTCAATAGTCAGTTCCTTCACAATCCAACTTCAATTTTGCACTTTGGCAAGAATGGTTTTCAGTTGATTCACACACCCACTATGGTCATTGTGCTTGTTTATGGTTTTGTAGCATCTGAAATGCACGTTGCCCACACCTTTCCATTTAGGTCCATTCTAGTCCTTGAGGCCCAACTCAAAGCTCCTATCTTCACGGTTATGAAGGCACAGTTTATCCTGCTCTCTCCTCTTTCTAACATCTCTCCTTTCCTAGCATTACTCAGTATTGTACTTCAAATACTAGGCTGGTCTCTATACTTTACAGCCTAGCAATTATTATTTCAAAACATAATGTTATTATGTAAAATACTGAATTGCTCATTATTCCCTTTAAAAGCAGACTATACCTTATATTTTTTGTTTACCCCAGAGCATCTATAAGTAGCAGTTATTTAATAAGTACCATGTTGTGTCTACTACAAAGTTCTAAAATTTTAAACCTGAATTTTGATACTCCAAGCCAGTGGTCAACAAACCTTTCTTTTAAAAGGCCAGATGGTAAATATTTTAGGTTTTGCAGGCCACATATGATCTCTGTCACATATTCTTCTTTTTTCAATTATTTAAAATTTTAAAAAATCATTAGCTTGAGGGCCATACATAAACAGGCCATGGGATGGATTTGGCCCACAGGCCATAGTTTCCCAACCCCTGCCCCTCTAATGAGCAATTGGGTATCTTATAAAGAGCCTCTACACTTACGCATTTTTATTAATACTTAACTAATTTCTTAAAATATCAGCAAAATACTTTAAATGAATTTTGAATTCCAACATAAAACAAGTAACCTCTGAGTTCTTACCAGCTCTTTCAGACTTTTCTTTCTGTTCCCGTAATTCCTCTCCCTGGGTAGTCATCTGTTTGATGCGACTACGAAGTTGAGCAATTTCTTCTTCTTTCATTTCCAAGGTTTCATGCATCTGACGTTTTGTCTCTGCTATAACCATTCCCTGAACAAAAGTGCAAACTCTAAAGTATTTGCAGAACAAACCTGCATGACCAATAGCACAGCTCAAATGTAACTTAAAAGGCAGAAAAAATAACATTTCTTACTATTAATAAGTACAGCATAAGAATTATTTCAGTACAGGTTGAGTATCACTTATTCAAAATGCTTGGGACCAGAAGTGTTTCAGATTTCAGATTTTTTCAGATTTTGTAATATCTGCATATACGCAATGAAATATCTTGCGGATGGGACCCAAGGCTAAACATAAATTTCATTTATGCTTCATAAGCAACTTATATATATAGCCTGAAGATAGTTTTATACAATATTTTTAATTATTTTGTGCATGAAACAAAGTTTTATGTTTTCACTGCAACTTGTCACATGAGGTCAAGTGTGGAATTTTCCAGTTGTGGCATCATGTCAGTGTTCAAAAAGTTTTGGATTTTGGAGCATTTTGGATTTCAGATTAGGGATGTTCAACTTCAGTATTTCACACACTGAAGTCTATGTTCTGTTCTATGCCTCTGTTAAATGGCATGATAATCAGGGTGTCTTTGATATAAAACATTATTTTAATAGCAAGTTTAATCCTTTAAGCACTAAAGTTTTTAGTTAAAAGGTTTATACCCTATCTATAAATGTGCTATAATTTTCCCAGTCTTAGTAAACAATTTATAATGAACAAAATATTGCCTTTTGAACTTGACTTCAGGGCCATAATGAACTACAATTATTAATCTGTGCTATAACATGGGAATAACCCTGAAGACTGAGAGTGTAAGATGCCTGCTGCCACACTGGATGGAGCAAGACTCCAGTACAGATCTACCTGGTTCCTCCTGTGACTGTCTCTGGTCCCACCACCACTCCTTACTACTGTCAGTAAAGCAACCCCATTCCTCCAATTTTCTAGTTGCTTCTCTTCCCTCTTTGGATGACCTACACTAGAAATGAAGATTAGTAGGGAGAAAAAGATAACCAAATATTATATATTAAATCAGTCATTTGGGACTAACAAAAAATGGGATGGTTTAATTCGTCTCTTGAAAAACAGTTCAGACTTTGTGACAGCTATTTTATGGTCTTAAGAAAATTAACGCCTTACTTGCAGGTTTTGCTGATCCCTGCTTTGCAGTATGACTCTTCCAGATGGCTAATATTAATGGACAATAACAACCAGGTAAGTGGAGCATTGTTACGTGAAACTTCAAAACAAAATCACGGACCTTCGGTTTCTCCAAAAAACAAATCACAACAGAATAAAAAGAGAAAAAGAAGGCAATCGAATCTATTGATTAAAAGAAGTCTTAAGAATCATATCAACCAATTGAGATGAAAGAACTTTATTTGGATCCTGATTCACAAAAAAGGAAAAAAATGTTTGAGATAATAGGGAAAATCTGAAACTAACTAGATAGCAAATCACATTCAGGAATTATTAAATTTTTAGATGTGACAATGTGGTTATATTTCTGTAAAAATAAAGTCTTTTACTTAAAAGATATATTAAAATACTTATGCAAGAAATGATAAGGTTTCTTGGATTTTCTCTAAAACAATCCTGGGTTGAGGAGGATGATGGGAGTTGGGAATGCACAAATGAAACAAGATTAGCCATGAGCTATTAACTGTTGAAGCTGGATGATGAGTTCATAGAAACTAATTTTACTAATATTTCTTTTTTTGTAAATGCTTCAAGTTTTTCATAGTAATTTTTTTTACAGTCTTAGTTCTCACGAAGTTTATAAAGTAGAAGCTAGCAAAACAACATTATAGGAAGAATGAGAAATTGCCAATACATTTCAATAGCAGTACAACTCTGACATGTTCTTAATTACATGGCCATTTAACACACTGTACCTGTAAGCCAGCATAATTAAAGAAAATGGTGGATGGTATAGAACAAACTGGGATCTACTTAGAAAAGGAACCCAAGAACCTGGGGTTGAAAGTCTTAAGTAAAAACTGTTTATCCATGAATTTTTTAGTTGTCTTTGTTGTGTAGCTATAGCTGCTGTTCCAACTCCAAACTGCCAAGGGTAAGACATCCCTTCCTTGGTCCTCTAATCTCACCTACACATTCTAAAATTCATTTGTAGAAAGTTTTGTTTATGTTAATATATACATATATATAATCACTTCTTTACTTTTTAGGAAACTTATCTAAGAGATTAATGTCTTTTCATAATATCTGAAAGAACATACTGATATCATTCACATTTAGAATGCCTTAATTTATAAATAATTTAACTTTTCTCTGAGAAGTAGTCATGTACTATAAACAGAGATTTCCTTTGCAATAGTTATTCTAAACTATAAATCAAAACGCTGACTGGGATCAAGAAATCACAGAGAATCTGCAGCATCACATAACTAAAAAACTAATGCTAATAGTGATATAAATCTAGAAATTAAGAAGATTTTTTCATGGGAGCAGCTACAGTAATTTTGGAAAGAAGTTTAACTGCTTCCAACTCCTGTCAAAAGTGAAGTTTTGGGTCCCCTGACAAATGTTAGTATCATAAGTTTTGTTGTTTTACCTTATCTTGTTCAAGCTGCTCAATTAAGTTCTTTGCATCACGCAACTGAGTGATAAGTTTAGTCTTCTCAGCCATATGAAGGTCCTAAAAAAATTTCAAAAATTCATTTCCATCTCTACTAAAGCTTCTCTATGTATGAGAAATCTAAACATATTAACTAATTTAGATACTTTTTTTTTGTAGGTAATGTTTTATTTTTTTTCTTTTATTTCATTATATTATGGGGGAACAGATATTGTTAGGGTTACATATATTGCCCCTGCCAACCCTCCCCCCCCACCAGCCGTGCCAGAGCTTCAAGCGTGTCCAACCCCCAGGTGGTGTGCGTCACACCCATTACGTAAGTATACACTCTTCCCCTCCTCCCCCCCCACCTGCCCTAATTTAGATAATTTTTATAATCTAGTAGGAGAAAAGTACGTAAGAAGTCACAAAAGCATAGCAAGTACTATGAAGCCCAGGGCACTTAAATACCCAAACAAGGACACCCTCCCCATCCATTCTAAAGACAATGGAGGAGGGCTTTCCAGAGGAGGTACAAGCCGCAATGGACCCTGCAGATCTAGCCTCACAGGATTAAATTAGAACAAAACTCATTGCTCTTTTACCTTCATCTTTTCTAGTTCTTGAAGTCTTTCATCTAGTTGTTCTTGCAGAGCTTCTTTTTCACTGGTTAATAGTGTACATTGTTCCTTATGCGACCGAATTGTTTCCTTACAACGCTGAAGAAGATTCTCTTGACGCTTAACTCTTTGCTGGAGTGTTTCCAGAGTTTTAGCAGAAGCTCCATCTCCCACTAGCAATAAAGCAGCATACATAAGCAGAGACAGGCAGTAAGGAATATAAGGAACAGGTAGTCTGTTAGTACACAGGAGTGTATTCTTATACCAACACTCTATACTCTAAGCCAGATGCAGCCAGATTGTTTCTTAGAGACAACCCTGGTCAGCTAATAATTTGGCACCCTTCTAAACATTTACTTAATTACTATTTGATCTTTGTCTGAAGAAACTCAGCAGTGCTTTCACCTATTTTGTGACTCAACCCCATCCCAAATGGCATGGTGCAGTAGTTAGCTAACATTAACTGAATCCACCCTCCTTAAAAGACAGTTTGATACTTGTCTTTGTTATTATTTGATAACTTTTGTTATTGTTTAAAATTACCTCCTGTCTTAGCATCCATCCCAAAGGATTAATAGAGTACAGTATTCTTTCCAACCAAATTCTAATCTTTTCCTGAGAGGAGTTCTAATAAGAACAGCTTTCTCCATTTCTTTACATTTATAAGTAAAATTTTCACATCCCAGGGGAATTTTGGGACCCCTTATAGGCTGGTTGCTCAGATAGCTAACTGCTCAGCAACTTACTCCAAGTTTGTAAGTCTCTTTAAGAGAAAAAGCCAGGAAATAAAAAATAAGAATTTTAATGAATATGTACCTCAAAGCCTCAAAGCATAGGGAGGGATGCAATTGAATTTTAAGACAAAATTTAACTATGTCTTCTTTTTTCAGTCAAAAAGCAATGAATAGGGTAAATACAGGTATCTTTAAATATAGAAATATATAAGCAATATTATTTAAAAACTAAAATATCTAGTTACGAATAGCATATTTATTAACATTGAGCAAAACTCACTTGTTTATATGAAATCTAGCTACTGCTATCAATAAAACAATGAATTTAAATTACAAAAAAAAGTGGCACTACTTGTAGACTATGAAACTTTTAAAATAATTACTTTCTCCTAAATGACAAGAAAGAACCAAAAAACAACAAAAACCCTTGCATCTTTCTGGAAATGTTAGAATCAAAGATACTTCTCTTTCAGCCCAGGTCTAACAGCTCACACCCTGAATCTCTCAAAATTCTCCTCTAGTTTGTCTGTTTGTTTATTTAGAGATGGGGGTGGGAGGTCCTCCTTTTGTTGTCCAGGCTGGAGTGCAGTGGCACTAATGAAACTCACTGCAATCTCAACCTCCCAGGATAAGTGATCCTCCCACCTCAGCCTCCTGAGCAGCTGGGACAACAGGTACATGCCACCATACCCAGCTAATTTTTTTATTTTTTGTTGAGATGGGGTCTCGCTATGTTGCCCAGGCTGGTCTCAAATTCCTGACCTAAAGCAATCCCCCCGCCTCAACCTCTCAAAGTGCTAGGATTACAGGTGTGAGCCACCACACTCTAGTTTTTAAATTAACCTGTGACAAAATGAAGCTTACCTACTGGCTCTACATCACTCTCTGTATTCTCTTCTTTAGTGAAGCTTTCAGCCTGTGGTTCCATCTGAGAAAGTGGTTTTGGTATATCAACATTCATAGGGCCATTTCGTAATCGTTGCTTCAGTAGAGAAACCTAAAAAAAAGTGTGCTTCGTTAGAAAAAAATCAAGATAAACTATGGCAGTAGTACAGTTGTTCCTCAGTGCCTGAGAGGGATTGGTTACAGGATTTCCTGCAGATTCCAAATCCATAGATGTTTAAGTCACTTACATAATATGGCACAGTATTTGCATATAATCTACAAATCCTCCATGTACTTCAAATCATCTCTAGATTACATATAATACCTAATACAATGAAAATATTAAGTAAATAGTTATTATACTGTATTTTTTAGGTAATAATAATAAAGAAAAAAGTTACATATTCAGTACAGATATGCTTTTTCCCCCAAATAAATATTTTTGATCTGCAGTTGGTTGAATCCACAGAAGCAAAACCCATGGATGTGGATGGCTTAGTGTATTTAATTTGAAATAGAGAGGGGATAGATTAAATGACATTCTTTTTACTATGGTACAGGAAAAAAAATCAAAATAAAAAGTTTACTCCCAATGCAGTTGATTTTTATATTTGCTATTATCAATAATACGCATAGTCAAAAGACATAATAAATCAAAAATTATCCTTAAAATTAATTCAAGAAAGGCAAAGAGTTTTAAAAACAGGCCTTTCTACCACCCCACCCCCAGTCTGGAACATCTTAGATATCCCATCAAAACCCCTTTATTTTTCTTTATCCAAAAATTCCATACTTTTTCTTTTACTCTTTTACCTGAGTTTGGAGAACACTGATATACTGATCTTTCTCCTCTAAAGATGCATCGAACTCCTCTTGGAGATGTTTCTTTGCTTGCTGGTCCATTTGGAGCTCCTAAAACATAAAAAGATTTTATAGGTAGTTTTCAATATAAGACAAAAAACAAAGTTTCAAGTTTAAAAACATGATCGACCCAGATTTGCCTTTCTCTTAAGGTATCAGCAACAATAATTAGAGAATAATCACCATTTAAAATATTGACATTATTTAAAATATTCACACCAACAAATAATTTTGTTCCTTAAAGAATATGAAGATACAAGAAGAAAAGTATATTTTCTGGAGCTATAATAACTGCTGAACTGATAATAATATGGAGAAAATAAAAAATTAAGATAAAAGTAAAACTTTATTTTGAGACATCTTACTATTTGTGTTATCTTATATTCACTTGATCTAAAACTAAATTATTATGTGGCAAACAGATAGCCAGCAGAGTCTTGCTCCTCCTAATACATGAAAGTGTATGATAGTCAAAATCACAAGCTTTCCTCATCTGAAAAATGAAGAGGATGAACTAGTTGATTAACAAACAATAAAATTTCTAGTTCCTGAAATTATCTAAAATGCTGCTTTCTTTAGGTCATTAATGAGTCTTCCTAACTAAATCAAATGATCTTGATCTCTCTGTAATATTAGCCACCAATAATTACTATCCCAACAGAGGTATAGTCATGCACTGCATAAAGACATTCCGGTCAACTATGGACCACATATACAATGGTGGTCCCATAAGATTATAATACCGTTTTTTTACTGTACCTTTCTATGCTTAGGTAGATTTAGATACACAATACTTATCATTGTGTTACAACTGCCTACAGTATTTAGTACAGTACAGTGCTGTACAGGCTTGCAACCTAGGAACAAGAGACTAAACCTTATAGCCTAGGTGTGTAGTAGGTGTCTAGGCTTGTGTAAAGACACTCTATGATGCTCACACAAGGACAAATTCGCCTTGCCAGCTAAGCAATGAATGACTGTACTTGCTTTCCATGGCTTCAGTGCTCCTAGCTATATTCCTGTCAATTATTGTTTCCTCTTTGTCATTCATTGATTAGTCTTCTGTTCTCCGTGTTTCTCCCTTACACTTACTCTCTTAGAATGCTAGAGATTAACATCTAAGACATATTAGCCCATCAAAACCCTTTTATTGTTCTGGGATTCCCACCTTACCAGTTATCTAAACTCAAAATACTCAAAGTCCCACTTCACTTATCTTTAATCTTTATTGATCCTTGCATATAATAAAATTATTTTATTACTTTCTCTACAATGTTTAGGTCCTTTTCCACAACTATAACCACAGCCCAGGTCTCTAAAACTTTAGATGGTTAATTTCCTTCAACAGCCTTCTAGAGAGATTTCTTACCTCCAGTCTTCCTCTGATTTAATCCATCCCTCACATATTTGCTAGAATAATTTTCCTCAAACAATGTTTTCAAGGACTTAGAAGCAACTCCCTCTTCTTACATTGTTTCAAATTTATTAATTCTCAAGATACTGAGGTACTATCTGGAACTAAATGTTCTCTATTCTCCCCCATGCCCACAATGCCCCAAGATCTCTAGCACATTTCTTACTGTTCCTCTCACTAATGTCTCCTGGCTTGACATCCCACAGCAGTACTCTCCAAATGCTGCTCATGTCAGAATAAAGTTTTCATCAATCCATGGTGAAGTGAGAAATAGAAGGCCAATGCAGAGAGATTTTCTTACATTTAAATTTCTTTTCATTTAAGCAACTGTAATTAATCCTGGGAATATGTCCTCCATAATTTTTTGGTATCGAAATTTCTCTTTCATGAAATAATGACAATAAAAGAATCTGGATCCTTATTCTCGATATCTTTACTTAGAAAAATAACAGTTAGCAGCCCTATGACAATTCCCCCATCTTCCACTTTCAGAGGGAACTGGAAGGTAATTTTTTAGACAAACCAGAAATGTAGAGTTTGGGCAGACTAGGAGTTAAGGTTTTACCTTTTCTTTATCACTTCAAAAGTGGTCATAAGTTCTTCTAAGGTGTTAATCCAAAAGAAGTTATACAAATTTTCATTAAGGAAGGATATCTGTAATTATCTGTATCACTGAGGTGAATGCTTGGTCTTGTTAGCATAAAAATAAATTACCCTGGTTTTCAAAGTCATTTTTGGAATATTTTAAAGTATTATTTGGGGACTGTGGTAAATTATATAATCTCTCTCTCTCTTTTTTTTTTTTTTTTTGAGACAGAGTCTCACTCTGTTGCCCTGGCTAGAGTGCTATGGCATCAGTCTAGCTCATAGCAACTTCAAACTCCTGGGCTCAAGCAATCCTTCTGCCTCAGCCTCCCAAGTAGCTGGGACTACAGTCATGCGCCACCATGCCCAGCTAATTTTTTCTATATATTTTTAGTTGGCCAATTAATTTCTTTCTATTTTTAGTAGAGATGGGGGTCTCACTATTGCTCAGGCTGGTCTCGAACACCTAAGCTCAAACTATCCCCCCGCCTCGGCCTCACAGAGTGCTGGGATTATAGGCGTGAGCCACCACGCCCAGCCTTATATAATCTCTCTTTTGTATCATCACAAAAAATCAGGACTTTGGCTATATAAAAAAATTATTGCAAGAAACTAGAAATCGAACATGATATCAATAAGGATAAAAGTTTAGTAACATAAGAAATTTCTATATGATTAATTCTGATGGTTAATTCAGGCAATCATCTGTTATTAACAATAACAACAAACAATATTCTATGGGACAATATGGCTGGTGTTGATGACATCAACCAACCAAGAGAATCTCTTCTCCTTTGTTTTCCTTCTTCTTTGCCTCCTCCCACAATTATTTTAGTTTTTCTCAATAACTATTTATAGATTTATTAATTTATTTGATCCTTTTAAACCTATTTGTACTTTCAAAATAATAAGATACTATGTATCTTAAACTGATAAATTTCATAAATTACACACTAGTAGAATACCTAAAATATTAAACTTACTTTGTCCTAAAGCTACCTGTTTCAAACATTTCAAAATAACCCTGGTTTTGGTCATAAAGTAACAAAAAGTAGCAAACCAAAACCCATGAAGAGTATTCACAACAAATGGAAACAAGGTATTCCCCTACAAACACCAAAATACAAAGGGGTGGAGAGAAAGCACCAATAGCAGTAAAATACCCATGTTGTTGGGATCTGTATAGGAGAAAGCAGAGGGAAGCAACAAGGTATCAGATGGACCTGAGAACAAAAGAATCCCCAAAGTCAACAGATACTCACTATAAAAGGCAGCAAGTTAATTTAAAACACCAGGCCAAACCAGGAGTGGTCTTGCCTACTGTGATAGTAAATGGATATACGTGACCCACAGTAAGATATAAAGGAGCTCAAATAATCTAAACCCTATGAAAAAGTAGCACCCCAAATTACAATGAACATAATTTTTACTTCATCAAAAAATTATTTGTTAGGAAAAACAAAAAGAAGTCTAAAATACTTAACAAAAGGACAATGGTTTAGCCTTTAAAGTTGCCACTGGCTGCTCATGCAGACAAATGATATTATGTTTCTAAGTAAGATTCTTATTTTATTAATTCCAACAACAACATGTATCTTAGGAAGACCACACAAATAAAAACTGTAAGAATTAATCCCTGGTCTTATAGGCTGGGCTGGTTAGTTATTACAATAACTAATGAAGTGCATATGGAACTACCCTAGCACATACAATAGTTTTAATAAATATAAGAGATTTGATTATTATTTTCAAAGCATTAATCATTAAATCTTACCTCTCTTAACTCTCCAATTCTCCGAAGTGCTTTATCCTGACTCTGACTTAATATACCCTTTAATTAAAAAGAAAAAAAGCTAGTTAAATAACAGCATGACACAGTAATACAAGCAAGTAAAAAAATAATTATTTTTAAAATATTATAATCACTTATCCAAAAATAACCTGAGGATGGAAGGCAAGAGTGAAAATGTTAACAATGTGACCATGTTGAAAATCTATTAAAAGTTAAATCAGGCCAGGCACAGTGGCTCATGCTTGTAATCCTAGCATTTTGGGAGGCTGAGGCAGGAGGACAGGTTGAGGCTAGGAGTTCAAGACCAGCCTGGGCAACACTGCAAGACCCCATCTCTACAAAAAACCCGAAAAAACTAGCCAGGTGTTGTGGCTCGCACCAGTAGTCCCAGCTATTCAGCAGGCTGAGGCAGGAGGATTGTTTGAGCCCAGGAGTTCAGGGTTATAGTGAGCTATGATTGTGCCACTGCACCTAAACCTGGGTGACAGAGACCCTGTTTCTTTAAATCAATGAATGAATGAATGAATGAATGAACGTTAAATCATGATGCTATAGAACTGTTCTGTATCCTGGCCACAGTAGTGGTTACACAACTCTATACATTTGTTACAATGCATAGACATGTAAACCAAACAAAAAGTCAATTTTAATATAGGTTAATTTAAAAAATAAAAAACTGTAAAAGTTAAATCAAATTCCAAATGGAACTTATCTCATTGTAGCCTATAATCTGTGGGATATGTCAATTACCAGCCTGTTCTAAAAGCTTCTATGACTTAAAAACAAAATAGTTCTTATTTATATTTAAACAAACAAACAAAAAAATCCCAGGAGAAACTTGCAAAGAGAACATTAAATGGCTAAATTAGCAACCATACATAAAGAAAAATCAAGCTAAATGAGTAATACTGAAAGATGAAATGAGGCCAGGTGAGGTGGTTCATGCCTGTAATCCTAGTAGGAGGCTGAGGCATGAGGATCACTTGAGGCCAGGAGTTCAAGACCAGCCTGAGCAAGAGCAAGACCTCATCTCTACAAAAAATAGAAAAATTAGCTAGGTGTGGTAGCACATGCCTATAGTCCCAGCTACTTGGGAGGCTGAGGTAGGAGGATCACTTGAGCCCAGGAGTTTGAGGTTGCTGTGAGCTGTGATGAGGCCACTGCAGTCCAGCATGGGCAAGAGTGAGAGTCTGTCTCAAAAAAAAAAAAAAAAAAAATATGAAATGACTCACCCTTTGGGGGGTGGAGGGGGAAACAGGGGGATTCTTTTCACTAGTAAAGGAAGTTAAACTCAGAAAGGTTATGGTCTATGGAAACGAAATAACCATATATTCTTATAGAACATAAATACATAGAAGTAGATAAATGGGTTAATCTGCAGCTTCACTGATTTGTGTGCATTAACAATGAAATAGGGACACAGATAGGCAAAGGGTCTGCTAATGACCAACGAGTGTGGATGGGTTGTATTTGTAGGACTTTGTAAGGGAATAAAACTAAAACCAGGGCTTTTTTCCCCCAAAAGGCATGAACACAGGTTTTGTTTATTCAGTTTCAAATATAAATTTTTAAACACAGGAAGATGCTATGCTGAGAATGATGAAAAACTGTAGCACATGCTCTGGAGTCTAATTGCCAGGAAATGGATCTCGGCTCTGCTCCCTACCTCTTAAATGCTGTGCAACGATGAACAAGTCACTCTTCCTTAGTTTCTTCACCAGAAAGGGGCAAAGACTAAACACACCAAAATGCCTGGCACACTAGTAAGAGCTCAATAAATGTTGGCTAATACAAATAGCATTGGTAATAGTGTTGGCAGTACTTATAATTCTAATTTCATTGGCTCTACTGAAAGAATATTTGTCTATTTAATAAAGAGGTTTCTAGGCATGCACACATGGGCATATATACATGTATAGAAAAGAGTACAAATCATTGAATTTTATCTCTAGCACCTTTGATAGTTGAAACTATGAAACCATAACTCTCTACTGCCACTTAGTGTTAGAATTACAAACACACATCTAGAAATGAAAATCCACAGAAAAATTCAAAGAAACACAAACAAGCAAGGTACCCACAGAACTTAAGAACAAGGTAACCTTTTGAGTATATAAATAAGACAACGGCTTAAATGAGAACTACTCCTCACTTAAATGGATCGCATGTTTCAGAAAATATCAAATACACTAAAAATTATATTTGTAATCATCTAACTTTTTATTTATTATGAACAGTTAGAACACTTATTCAGTAATAAAAAACTGATGAACTGATTATATTCCAGACCAAAGCCAGGAAACTTTATGTTGTACTTAATGGAGTTAATATTTATGGCAGATTAATTATTTAAAAATAATATACATGGGGAAATTAATTTTATCAAGTTCACTTAAAAAATAACTTTTTGGTTATATATATAATTAGTTTCTTCAAATGGGACAAAATGCTAAACGGTTTGAAATACCTTTTACTTTAAAAAACAAGACTATATTTTATGGAAAAAAGCAACAAATTGATGGCAACATTTGAACTGGAACAGATATTTCCCCTTAGCTCTGATGTATGAATTATCACTGAAGATAACTGGTGGGAAATTTCTGGCTAAAAACAGGATGATGTGGTGGGGCCAATGTGGGTCACCGAGAAGATATACATAGCTTCTTATCCCTACATACTTCACCAAGAGCTTTACAAGCAGCAGCCTCAGGAAATAGCTATTTTAGAAGAGAGGATGCTTGGATTTGGACCCTGATACAATGATATGAAACAGAGATGTCTGCAAATATTTAAAAAGTAGAAGGAAAGCAAAGAAGGTTGAATATCTCTTTACTACTAACACAAGGAAACAACCTACAGACTGAGACACTAGGAAACATGCTTGAAAGAGGCAAACATGCCTTAAACGCAAACTACTTAAACATTGCCGAGACCTATAACTCAAGGAAGCTCATCCTTTACAGAGGTAAAATTTCTAGGATCTTTTATTCATTCTTTCTCTATCAAAACCCCTAATAAAGGTAAAACAGGTGAAATATTTTGATCATGTGGAGAATTATTTAAAGGGGAGGGTTAGAAATATATTACATTAAGATCTTTTCTAATTTTAAAATTATGTATGACTCAATAACACAGCCAATAAATTACTTACTTGTAATTTTTTCTTCTCTCTCTGAAGTGTCTGATAAGCTGTAACAAGCTAAAATAAAGTCACCAACAACGTTAGTCATTCCTTATAAAGGAAAAGGAAGCAGGCAAACAAACAAACAAACAAAAAACATTAGTAATTCCTAAATAAATGTAATTATTTTAACCTCTCCTAAAACATCTCTTTATGAAAGTCAAAAAATAAACAAAATAGAAGAGTTCTTTATAGATAATTCAACCCGACTGGATGTGTAATAGTCAGTACTAAATAACATAGGATATATATTTCTAAAAAATAAAATGTAACTTGACTAGAAGATATCAAAGTTTCTATATGAAACATCCCTCTTTAAATGTTAGTACTTAATTCATAGGTGGGGATTAAAGCCTTGCCTAAAGATAAGAGGCTACTCAAACTGTAGTCTCAGAATAAATCAGCAACAGTATCACCTTCTGCTAGAAAGAGTTCTTAGATTTGAGGGCGGGAGGGTGGAGTGTTGGGAGACTGCATTTTCACAAGCTCTGCAGGTGATTTTTTTTTGCTCTGGACTATAATAGACCTTGTAATTGATCTTTGAAAGTTCCTTCTGGCCATAGGATCTGTGACTATGCCTCTGCAAAAATCAGAGGAAAAACTCATAACTAACATATGAAAACTGGTAATTTAGGTCCTAAAGAGATATTTAACCATTTAACCTAAATAGGATATTTAAACATTCTAGCAAAACTGGATGAAATTATGGATTAACAAATCTTTTTTTTTTTTTTTTTTTTTTGAGACAGAGTCTTACTCTCTTGCCCTAGCTAGAGTGTCATAGCATCAGCCTAGCTCACAGCAACCTCAAACTCCTGGGCTCAAGCGATCCTTCTGTCTCAGCCTCCCCAGTAGCTGGGACTACAGGCACGCACCACTGTGCCCGGCTAATTTTTTCTATTTTTAGTTGTTTGGCTAATTTCTTTCTATTTATAGCAGAGATGGGGTCTTGCTCTTGCTCAGGCTGGTCTCGAACTCCTGAGCTCAAGCACTCCTCCCCGCCTCGGCCTCCCAGAGTGCTAGGATTACAGGCGTGAGCCACCATGCCTGGCCAAGAAATCTTTTTAAACCTATAAATTATTTTAATATGTAACATTATTCATCTGAAGGTTAAGCACATGACTTCAATGAATTATTTGGACCCTACTTTAGAAGTGCTAGTGCTGCTCTAGAGACAGACCACAGCTTTAAAAGGAAGCACCCCTCTAGTCTGAGCATTGCCATTTACCTTGGAAGGCTGTTATGTGCCCCCAAATGCCACTACTAATGTCTTGAGTCACGAGGAAGGCAGCAATGGAAGGTGATTCTAGCAACAGAGATAAGAATACAGAAAACAAAATTCTGGCCAGGCACAGTGGCTCACGTCTATAATCCCAGCACTTTGGGAGGCTGGGTTAGGAGGATGATTTAAGGCCAGGGGTTTGAGACCAGCCTGGGCAACATACAAGGACCCTGTCTCTACGAAAAACAAGAAAAGTTAGCCAGGCATAGTGGCACATGCCTGTAGTCCTAGATACTGGGGAGGCTACGGCGAGAAGACCCCTTGAACCCAGGAATTCAAGGCTGCAGTGAGCTATCATCATGCCACTGCACTCCAGCCAGAGTGAAAGAGACCTGTCTCAAAAAACAAACAAACAAACAAAAAAACTCTGCCTAAGACCAGGATCCTCCCCTTCTTATTAGCTTAAGATCAAACAGGAAAATAGTACCCAAAATCGTGGGTTGCAAGTATAAGTGAAGAATCAGATGTCACAGCACTATTTCATCCTAGGTACCCACAGTGGAGAGGTAGAGTCGAAGGCTATGGGCTCTTTTCATTCAGATAAGCCTCTCGACTCTATCGCAGGTAGCAAAGAATAGTAGAAACTACCAGAAGGACCTAGAATCAAATCCAGACTCTGCCAATTGCTGCCTGTGTGACCTTAAACAAGTTAACATGCAACTTAAGCCAGTTACTAGGAGTCTCCAATCCCTTTTCTACAAAATAGAGCTAATTAATATCTACTTCACAAGGATGATACAAAATTAAATGACATTATACATATAAAATATACCGTGTCTGGCATACTTAAATACCAATCATACTGCTGCCCCAGTTTCAAACTTAAAAGCCATGGCTAAATCCACAAAATAATATAAACAAACAAAAAGATTCAAGACCATTATTAACTTTGGTAGAAATAAAATATAAAAGCAAAAATTTTAAAAGGAAAAAGTTGCCAGATTCTACAAGTGCCTCATGAGATCAATGGTTTTAACACCCTGTTTACATCTCTAGATTCCAGCCAGCCTGTAGATTTTAGCCTGATAATTTCTTCTTAGTTTGTCAGCACTTTATAGTTTTGAAAAGACATTTTGTATATTTCATCTAGGGTTTTGTTCTGTTTTGTTTTACCATAGGGTAAAACTATCCCTACTATAGTCATAATTGAAAATAGAAGTCATGGCTAAATTTACAAACAAACTCTGAACTTCATTATTCATTAATTAACTATAATGCTGATTTACAAACCTTAAGATAATGAAACATTATACATTGTTTAAGACAAATAAACAATACAGCAGCACTACTTCCTTCCTCCCTTAGACCAAACAGGGAGTGTTCATTCTCAAGGTGTTTAGCAATTAAAAGATTCATTTGAGGCAAAAAGTTTAAATGTAGGTACAATGAGAATAAACCAAATCTATCAGATAATCAGGCTACCTAAAACATAATTGGAGTCACTAATAATGGGAATCTGGCTGGCAGAAAAGGCACATTACTTAGAGATGAACAAGAGAGGGGATGTGAGGAGGAAAAAGGATGAATTCTGCACTGGGTGTCTAAGTGACCTTGGAGAGAGAGGATAGGAGAGGAGACAGGCCCAAAATGTGAGAACCAAAATACTACAGACAATAATCTCCTCCAAAATTTTACCAAGAGTCTTACCAAAGGCCTCTGTACCACTGAAAGTCTAAATATTTTCATAGACTACCTACCGTTAGTAACCAGGGTATCTAGGGAATTAACACTAGCCAACTACAGGAGTAAAAGCAATACAGTAATATGAATGAGAGAACAAGGGAAGAAATTTTTGTAAAGGCAAAAAGGTCATGCTCCTACCTCAGAATATTTTCTTCTGTAGCTACTTAAGCTTCGTTCCATTCTTTGCAACCGGTGAATCAACTGTTCTTTACTGAGACTGTCTGAATTCCCTTGGGAGTCTTCGGCCTCACTATCCATATCAGACGGTGGATCAAAGGTAGCAGCAGAAAAGTCTAGGTCAAGTCGATTCAGGGACTCTCTGGAAGACGTTCGTACCAAAGACTCTTTAGAAGAAGATCGGAATAGAGATTCCTTTATTGGACTTAGAAACAAAGACTCCATGGAAGGTACACGGAGCTGGATCTTCTGTGCAAAAGACTGTGTATCACCTGACTGCAACAAAAACCGAACAGAATACGTGGGTTAAAAACACACATTTAGATTTTCATTATCCCCTTTTACCAGCAATAATCTATTAAAAGCTCTAACAAATTCAATTTATATTCCTGACATTTTACATAATATATTGTTTCCTGAAAAACAAAAGACACCTGGTTATTTCTGAAAAAGCACCGGAGTCAGAGGACTGGGGTATAAGTCCCAGGTCTGTCAGCTAGAGGTAAAATGACCTTCACTAAGTCACTTTCCTTTGGTTTGCACATCTGTAAAAAAGGAAGCCATATTTTCGCAGCTGACCTCACAGATGTGTTGTGGGGATTCATCCACTAAACTGTAAGATCTTTGAAGGCAGTGACCATCTGTGTACACCATCTGTATCACCAGTCTATACCCAGAGCCTACTGTGAGGTGTGAAGTGCATGACTGAACTCAAGTGGCCTATATCTGGAGAGTCTTTATGTAGGTGATAATTTCTGATCATTTTTCTCAACAAAAAAGAGGAATGGGGGCAGGAGGGAGGGAATATATAATGAGCCCACTTTGTTTTATAAGGGAATGTGTGGCAGAGTTGACTAGTGACATCCAATTCTGTTCTACTTACTATTCTGTCTACTGGGAATAAAAATAAGCATTAACACATCTTGGAGGAGAGTTGAAAGGTCTGAGGTAGAATCCCTCTGCACAGATGCTAGAAATAGCGATGAGCAAGAGCTGTTCTCTTAATCAATTTGAATAACAACACATTAATTTGCATAATAACAATGAAAAATAACACAACATAATTCAACTGTTGTAAGTATCATTATCTTGCTCAGGTTACAGCAGTCAGTGTTTAACAGGTGTTTCCTAGAAACTCATTCTCATTAGTGCAACAGGGTCACCTATAAGATCTCAAAGATGCCAAGAGTGAAATGCTCAGGGGAGACTGAGGTCATGTGTAGGCAAAACTTACAAGAAAACAAAAAGATTCTCTTTAGTATACAGTTTAAAAAATCAAAACAGAGATGTTTTATTCATGAATTTTAGAGATTTAATAACAGTATTGGGCAAGGTGGGAGTAAGTAAGAGGGAATAACATGCCCCATGCCCTTCTATGCACACAGATTTATCACAGGTTGTTTATAATAGTAAAAACAGGAAACAACCCAAATGTTCACCACTACAGGACACATTATATAAATTATAGTATATGAAAAGTTGTTCAAGACATACTATTAAATGGGAGAAAAAAATCAAGTTATAAAACAATATGTATATTGTAAACTCATTTTGACTTAAGGTAATTATATATACTTTTCAATTTATATGTATATTTATATGTACACCCTTAGAACCAAGTTGTGAAAGACAGACACCAAAAATTAACAGTGGTTCTCTCTGAATGGTAGGATTTTGGGTGGTCTTTCTTTCTTTTCTTTTTTTTTTTTTTTTTGCCTCTGTTGCCCAGGCTGGAGTACAGTGACATAATCATAGCTCACTGTAGCTTCAAACTCCTAAGCACAAGCACTCCTCCTGCTTCAGCCTCCCAAGTAGCTGGGACTACAGGTGCATACCACCATACCTGGCTAATTTTATTTTAATTTTTTTTAGAGATGGGGTCTTGCTATGTTGCCCAGGCTGGTGTCAAACTCCTGGCCTCAAATGATCCTCCCGCCTTAGCTTCCCTAAGTGCTAGGATTACAGGTGTGAGCCACTGAACCTGGCTTTATTTTCATTTTTATATTTTTCTGTACTTTCTGGGGTTTTTGCTAATGTACAAGTTTTCCCTTCATAATGGGGTCAGGGGCAGGAAAAGGCATCAAACGAGGGGAGAGACCCTTGTACTCAAAAACTTCAAAAACCACATTACTGGTGCTCTATTACCAGCCACTTCTGACCTAAGAGAAAAGGGCTTTTTAGTTCACAGCAGACAATCATGTCATAAATTGCCCTAGCACAAACAAGTGATACAAGTTTGAAGAACACCAGGAATAGCTAGTATTTTAGGGTCAGCCAAAAGTTAATGAACAATGCCAAAGATACATATTAGCAGATGCTGATAAATTTAACTGCCACATCAGAGTAACATTTCTGAGTGCAGTGATTAAGCCTGTGAGCTATCGAGTCACGCGGCCTAAGTTCAAATCCTGGCACCAGCACTATGTTCTACATGACCTTGACCAAGTTACTTAAACTCATTAGTCCTGTTTCCTCCTCTATAAAATGGGGATGATAAAAATAATAACACCACCTACCTTGTATGGCTGCCTCAAGGACTGAAGGAGTTAATAAAAAATACTTACAATGTGGTAAACACTCAATAAATATTAGCAATTATGATTACTATTGGAGAAAAGAGACTAAAAAAGATATTGATTCAAACAAAAGACAAACTTACAAATAAGAATGTTACCACAAGCTTAGGTGGCAGGCTCTTCTGGTTATAAGAGCTAAGAGCAAAGGCTAGGAAGCCGGACTTCTTGGGCTCAAGTCTTAGCTCTGCCATATACACTAGCTATGTGGCTTTGGGCAAGTTACTTAACCTATCTGTGCCTATTTCTATCTATGTATAATAAAATGCGGATAACAATAGCACTCACCTCCAGGAGGTAGTAGTGAGGAGTAATAAATTAATACATGTGAAGTACTTAAAACCATGCCTGGCTTTAAAAAATACTAGCTAAAATACACTAAAAAAAATACTAGCTATCATCCTTTCTTCTGTTCCACCACATTCTAGTCTTGTTCAGGGTAACAATACACCCAGGTAAAAACATTCATTCACCTCCCCAAATACAAATGAAAGCCACAATAAGACACCACCTCACATCCACCAGAATAGCTAAACTTAAAACTACAGAAAATACAAAAATGGATGTAGGGAAATCCACTTTGAAGAACTATTTGCCAGTATTTACTAAAGGTAAACACAGGCACACTCTCTGAAGCAGCAATTTCACTTATAAGTGTGTATCAATAGAAATACGTAAATGTATCAACAAAAAATATAAATTCATAAATTCAATATAAGTTCATAACACTATTCAAATACTTTCCTCCTGCCTAGAATGGAGATGCAATTCCTGGAGGACAACTTGTATTTGTGATGGTGACAGGCAAAAGACAAGGATAGGGAAGGTAAAGTGAGTGAGGGGACAAGAAGCTAAGAAGGAAAGGGTCCCTCTGTTTACCAGATTATCTTCCGGCATTCTGATATGCAAAAAAACTAAACTCCCATTGGTGCCCACTATTGTCAGGTTTCTGGTACCAAACACATTCTCTGATTGATTTAGAGTTCATTTTGTTAAAAACTGATGGGAGGTTAGAGAAAGGGAAATGTATAAATAAAAATAAATGAACACAAAGTTACTTTTAACTTCTTCCTGTCTCTCTATTTTACCTTGTTTTCAACTCCTCCTTTTTATTTCCCCAACATTGCTCTTATTCTGATCTTTACCAGCTAGATATCTACAGCAGCCTTCTGTGCCCTTGCCTTGCCTCAAATGTCTTATGCACCAATCTGCCCCACCACACTGTCACCAGGACTGTCTTCCTAAAACATAACTCAGATTGTCTTATTCCAGTTCTTAAAAATATCACATGGACTCTCGTTTAATATAAAGTTCAAAAGCCTTAGCTTATATTCAAAGTTTCTGCTTTTCAAGATTCATTTCCCTATAAATCTATCCCTCTATGCATGAAAAACTGAGCAAATGCATTGTGGTACATCTCTGCACCTAGGCCCATATTTTCCCTGCATATGGAAATCCAGACATCTTTCTTAACTCAGCTCCAATTTCAGCTCTTTCAGGAAATTTGAGATCTCCTCCATCAGAAATGACCATTCTTTATGACTTAAATACTTTATCAGGACCACTACTACAGCACTGAGTGCATTCTGACTCACATTAGTTATTTACATGTTGGTGTGACAACTAACTTAATTGTTTATGCCCCAGAATAATTACAGAGACAATAAAGCACAGTGGTTAAGAACAGACTCTGACAAAACTCCCTGATTTGAATCGCAGCTTTACCATGTAACTAACGTTACGACCTCTGTCTCAATTTCCTCATCTGTAAAATGGGAATAGAAACTGTACTACCCTAATAGGATTGTTGTGTAGATTAAATGAGTAAAAACATTTAAAATACTTAGAATAATGCTTTTATGTATAAGCACCAAATAAGTTTTCCTATCATTATGTCTGCTACACATACACCCTCTGACTCACCTTAGTTCATGTTCTGACTCACTAGACTTCATGTTCTTTTAGAACAGGATCCATATTCTCTTTATCTCTGTAGCCTTGCAACAGTGTTTTCCACAAACTATGTACTTAGGACAGACACATCTGTTCAGTTGAACCTTAACCTGGCAGTATGTTAATAATGATCTAATGGGAGATACTTAAAGACTCGACATTTAGTCAAAATATGTATCAAAACACATTGTTTTATATATACAACACATGTTATTCTAGAAATCATGAAAAAGTACAAAACAGCCCTTGAAAAGGGAAAAAATGAAAACTTACATCCACAAGAAGACTTCTAAAATAGTGTGCCTAATAGTTTGTTTTGTTTTGTTTTTTAGAAATGAGGTCTCACTCTGTCAACCAGGATGGAGTGCAACGGCACAGTCATAGCTCACTGTAGCCTCAAATTCCTGTGCTCAAGCAATCCTCCTGCCTCAACCTCCTGAGTAGCGGGGACTACAGGCATGGACCACCATGCCCAGCTTAACTGGTAGTTTTATTCAT
Organism: Cheirogaleus medius; assembly: GCA_008086735.1. Taxonomy (NCBI): domain Eukaryota; kingdom Metazoa; phylum Chordata; class Mammalia; order Primates; family Cheirogaleidae; genus Cheirogaleus; species Cheirogaleus medius. The sequence continues at coordinate 66,189 of VBSM01002035.1, read as the reverse complement.
AATAGACAAAAATAGCTCAGGTGTCCATGAATAAGTAAATAGGTAAACAAATGGCACAACAGTCATTCAAAGGAATATTACTAAGCAATACAAAGGAACAAACTACTGAGGAAGGAGGATTGCTTGAGCTCAGGAGTTTGAGACTAGCCTGAGCAAGAGTGAGACCCCCATAAAGAAAGAAAAATAAAATCCAGCCAGGCGTTGCAGCACACGCCTGTAGCCCCAGCTACCCAGGAGGCTGAGGCAGGAGGATGGCTTACAGCCCAGGAGTTGTAGGTTGCAAGGAGCTACAATGAAGCCACTGCACCTCTACCCAGGGCAACAGAGTGAGATTCTGTCTCAACCAAAAAACTCAGGCAACTGAACACCCCTCCTCCTTACAACCCCTGACCCCTTCATATAAAGAAACGCATCAGAAAAGTAAGGTGGATTGAGGGACAGATAGAGGGATGGATAGAGGAAAGGATGGACAGATTTATAATAAAGCAAGTACAGTAAAGTATCAATGGTGGGATATAGATGGTATGCATACAGATGTCTACTGTAAAGTTCCTTAACTTTTCTGTATATTTCAATTTTTTCATAATAAACTGTTTAAAATAAAATAAAAAGAGGCCGGGCATGGTGGCTAATGTCTGTAATCCTAGCACTTTGGGAGGGAGAGGCAGAAGGATCACTTGAGGATCACTTAAGACCAGCCTCAGCAAGAGCAAGACCCCATCTCTACAAAAAAATAGAAAAATTAGCTGAGTGTGGTGCAGCATGCCCAGCTACTCAGGAAGCTGAGGAGGGA